>JAHBCN010002105.1:0-99298 GCA_019359885.1 Listronotus oregonensis
AATAAATAAATAAATATATATATATATATATATATATATATATATATATATATATATATATATATATATATATATATATATATATATATATATATTTATAACCAGTCAGATTTACCAGTAATATTTCAAATATCTCCCCAAAGTTTTAAATATACTGCAGTTTTGGAAGATTTAAAATCTATTTTAGGGTTTGCCAGATGGTTTTGTGAATTTCAACCTGTTCAAGTGCTTGGAAGACTGACATATAGTACCTATCTGATTCATGTTGTGTTCGCGAGATTGCAATTGGGATACAGAAGGTTTCCAACGTCCGCTAATGACAGCATTATAGTAAGTATATGTATCTGATTCATTTACAAAAAAGATCATCAAAGATTACATTTCGCGCATCACATGTGTTAACAAAAAAAAACAATTTTGTAAAAACATTTACAATATTAGAGACACGTTACATTTTTATGACTATTGGTATTTTTAATATAAGGTAGGACGGAAAATATTACATTTAATATAACATAATATTTAAATTTAATTTCAATTTGTAACATATTATGCAAGTTGTAGCAAAATACCTTTTGCTGCCTTAATTCTTTTTGGTTTAATTGTCAATTTGTAGTTTACTTTATTTATTTAAAATTATTTTAAAAATATAAAGTTTACGGTTACTCATTTAAAAAAAAGTCCTAGCGACTTAATGGGTTTTTTAAAAATAATTTCTTGTAAAAAAACATAAAAATAAAACTGCAACTTACACAATTCATATGTTTTGCGGGTACCTAGATTTATTTATTTGTGATACTAAATAACTAATACGGCTTTTTTTCTAACTTAGTTTATTGCTGTATTGGGAGATGTTGCCTGTGCTTACTTGGCAGGGACTGTGTTGTGTCTATTGGTTGAAATGCCAGTTTCAGCGCTACAAAAGATGTTAAAAACTTATAAAAGTGACGAGGGAAATACATTACGCCCCCAAAAACGATCAGAGACATTGGATTTGGCAAATAACGGCCATCAAAATAACGTTACCTAACATTAAATTTAGTACTGTAATGTTTTTCTCTGTTTTTGTGGTAGCTTAGGTTCTGTAATATTATACCTTAACATTTTAATGCGCTTATTATTTTTAAAGATATTTTTTCGTGTATTCAAGATAGTCGTATTTTATTATGGCTATTATTTTTTAAAATAAAAACTAGTTAATGACATATTTGCAGAGGAGGGTGATGTACTTTTTTAAAAGTAGTTGGTTGTTTGTTGTCATTTTTTCTTAAATGTATTTATTTTATTTAATCACTGTAGTGTGTGGACCTATTTTATATTACTTGCGGTTTTTTATTAAATCAGTAATTTTAAATAAACTTTAGATATCGTAAAAAGATCATACGATTTTGATGGTAATCAAACATTCTCACTATATTTGTACAATATTTCGTTATTTTTGGAATTAAAATAAAGTTATTAATAAGGGTGGTTTTTATTCATACTGCTTCCAACTAAATATTTTTTTTTACCACTTTATACTTAAGAACTCATGGCACCTCTCGACAGAATTTGCTACGGGTCTCGGTCATGTTTAATCCGACACTGCGTTAATACTTACGTTGGGTTAACATTACTCCAATATTAATGGAGGGTAAAGGTAGTAGTTGTTTGTATAACGTTCATGGTGGACTACTACGTTAACTGAACGTCGACTGAACGTTAAACATCCAAAAGCCGACACTTGCGGTACCTAGTATTTTGGCTTCAACTAAGGATATTCCCCTACTCAACCTTTTCGTACCTGACAAGATTAACTTTGTCTAACCGAATAATACATTTTTTATTCTCCCCAGTTACTTTTAATCAGGTACGGGATGTCTTCAACAATTTAAAAAATAAAAACAGTCGAGATGTGTTTGATCTGAATGTAAACCTGATTAAATCTATTAAAAACACTATATTAAGTCCCTTACCAAGCTAATAAATATATGTTTCCGTGCGAGTACCTTTCCATCAGACTCAAAGAGGGCAATCATCATTCCAATTTTTAAAAAGGGAGACTCTCAGCTAGTAGAAAACTATAGGCCAATATCACTATTACCTATCATCTTCAAAATTGTGGAGAGATGCATGGCTTATCCAATGGTCAGCTTTCTCGAGGAAAGGGGGTATTTCTTAAAACGTCAGTTTGGCTTTAGAAAAGCAAAGAATACTGTTTTGGGTATTTTGGACCTTCCTTTCCCACATTGTCAAATCCTTTCATCGACAAGAATTTAGCGTAGTATTGCTTTGTGATTTAAGCAAAGCATTCGACTGTGTGAGTCATAATATCCTCCTACAAAAGTTTGAAACTATAACTTTAGCCCTCAAAGTATTAAATTATTATATATATATATATATATATATATATATATATATATATATATATATATATATATAATATATATATATTTAAGGTATGGGCCCAGCACTGAGCCCTGCGTAATCCAATATTAGTACTCTCTGTGACTCTACCCCAGACACCCTCAACATTTGTACCCTGTTTTTAAGTAAGATTTACTTTAAATATATATATATATATATATATATATATATATATATATATATATATATATATATATATATATATATATATATATATATATATATATAAGTTTAAATGCTTTTCGAATTTTCTAGATTTTTTGGTAATAAAGTAATATATAAAGCTGTTGCTTACTAAGCAATTTTCATTTAAGTTGTGTCAAATTACGACGTCGGTCTGGAAGGCCTTCATCGGTATAGATGTATTTTTTTTATTTATAACAAAAAATCAATTTTAAAACTAAGGTATTACGAAAACACTTTTTGATGTTGTGTAATGAACATTTAAAACTTGAAGTCACAAACAAACACTTAACATTTAAAACAGTTATATACAATAAACGGTCCGTTATTGTATATAACTGTTTTAAATGTTAAGTGTTTGTTTGTGACTTCAAGTTTTAAATGTTCATTACACAACATCAAAAATGAGTGTTTTTCGTGAGAAACCCCTTAGTTTTAAAATTGATTTTTTGTTATAAATAAAAAAAACCATATATACCTGATGAAGGCCCTTCCAGGCCGAAACGTCGTAATTTGACATAAATTTAATGAAAATTGCTTAGTAAGCAACTGTTTTTATATATTGCCTGACTTTATCCCTGATATATATTATATATATATATATATATATATATATATATATATATATATATATATATATATATATATATATATATATATATATATTTTTTTTTTTTTTTTCGTTTTGATTTCTTGGTTTTAGGTCTGTCAGAATGTAAACATTATGTTTTTAGTACTTTATATTGATGACGTTTCGATCATGTTCGATCTTTTTCAAATCTAAAAGTTAGGTTTCAGAAACAAAGTTAGTATAACTAGTGTCATCCAAATAAAAAAACACAAAAACTTACCCTAGAGCGTTAAAATAATAGTGAACATTAATCAACAAATATGTGTATATTTACATTTTTAACAACACAACACAAGGAACGGACTACTTATATTAGTAATAAAATATGAACTGATTATTAAAGAAGGGCGAAGTATATTTTATTAAGATTGTTGATATCTTTTTCATCGTGTATGGAATTTGGGTTTTTTTGGATTTCGATCATCTCCATAAACTCTCTTTTTTTTGGTTTGGTTCCGTTTTAAGTATTTTTGTTTCATTATAATTGAAACTATGTCCCTTTGTCTTTTCGTGATTCGTTAAGGCTGTTGCATTTTTTTTGTCGTATTTGTGGCTTTTTAGCCTATTTTCCAAATACTGCGTTGCTTGACCGATGTATACACCGGTGCAATCTTTACACGGAATTTGATATACGATGTTACTTTTTTTGTTTTTTGGAGTTTTTGTTTTAAGTCTACTAAAATTCTTTGATAAAAGGTTTGATGCTTTGTGACAGATTTCTATATTATCTTTTTTAAATAGTGGCTGAAATTTTTGTGATAGGCCATTTACAAACGGTAGAGAAAGATATATTTTTTTGTTTTTATTATTTTTTCCTGATCGTTTTTTTCCGTTGAATTATAAAATTTATGTATTCTGTTTTGAAATATTTTATTGATTAATTGATCTGGGTAGTTATTTAATTTTAGAGCATCTTTTTTCCTTTTTTTTTTGATTTTTGTCTAAATTCGGGATCAGATAGTTGGATTGCTCGGTCTGCCAATCCTATTATTACGGATTTTTTGTGTGCAAATGAGTGGTTGGAATTGAAATTTAAGTATCGGGACGACCATGTTTTTTTGTGTACCATTCGGTTTTTATGTTTTCTCCTATGTGGTGTAGTGTTGTGTCTAAGAAATTTATTTTGGCATTTTCTTCAATTTCAATGGTAAACTTTAAGTTTTTGTGGTATTTGTTAAATTCATCCCAAAAAATAATTTGATTCGTTTTTTGGATAGAGGTGATGCAGTCATCCACATATCTGTAAAAAAATGGAACTACAAATTTTAGGTTTTTTAGTACATTTTCCTCAAGATCTTCTAAGCCTATTTGTGCAACTACACTAGAGATTGATGACCCCATAGCGCAAACTTTGCTTTGCTTTCACTTTTCTTGGCCTCCGTCGGTGGACGTTCAGCCAGCTCTCCCCCTACCAGGGCTTCGACAGAGGAACCTCCGGATAGACGGGCTTTGTAGCCCCCAGAAATTCCGAGCTTTTCACGAAAAGATTATGGTTTGGGTGTGGTGTACACCTATCAGTATTCTCGACTCTAAGTTTCTTCATGTAATGGTGCAATACTAAATGTGGTCATATTAGTAAGACGGTACAACAGAGGACTTGAGGTAACACACTACAGTGATAGGTTATGTTGAGGTCAATATCTATGTTTTGATTCTTGTGTGGTGAAATTTTTAACCTGAACAAAGAGAAGGTAACAGAAATAAGAAAAAAATGTGGAACGCTTCACGATTTTGCATGTCATCCTTGCGCAGGGGCCATTCTAATCTTCTCTGTATCGTTCCAATTTTAGTATATGTACCGCCGAAGCGAGTACTAGCGCAAACTTCTATTTGTTTATACAACTTATCTTCAAAAGAAAAATATGTGGAGTTTAAAGTAAATTCGATTTCATTTTTAAATTCGTCTTTGGGTATATCCGTAAATTTTTTAATTTCTGGCCATTTTTTCTCTATTATTGTTGTGGCAAGGGATATTGGGATGTTGGTATATAAGGAGACAACATCAAGGGAAATAAGAATATGGTTTTCAGGAAGTTTGACGTTTTTTATTTTTTTTTTAATTGTTTGGAATCTTTAATATAATAATCATTTTTATGTACCACATTACTTAGAATATTTTTTAAAAATTTGGCCAGTGGAGCCAATGGAGACTGGACACATGATACTATAGGTCTTAAAGGAATGTTTTCTTTGTGAAGTTTTGGAAGTCCATAAATTTTAGGTGGTATAGCGTTTCTTATTTTTATTTTTTTTGCGTTATCGGGAGATATCGTTAAAAAAAAAGGTCACTGGGGATTGGGGACTTTTGAGGGTGATTTTGGGGGGGTTGGAGGCGTTTTCGGATTTTGTGTCCTAAAAGACCTTTGAACAGCGTGTTTAGAACTATCACTATGCAAAGTTTGAAAACAATTGGATAAAATTTATTTTCCATAAAAAAATTGCAAGATCCTTTAAAGTGCGTTTATCTCAAGAACGGCTGCTCCTAGAGACTTAAATAAAGTATACATTTTTGATGCAAATGAATTTATAGTAACTTATTTTTTAATAAACAGGTTAATATTCTAAGTCTAAAAAAAGTTACGACAATTAAAACAAGTGAGGTAGGCCGTAGCTGGCGCCATCTAGTAGCAACATCAAAAGCGTGGACGAATTTAATTTTTCGCCTCAGAAAACCCCCAGATCCCAAATTTTGTACCGCTAGGTCATTTGGTTAAAGAATTATTAAGAAAAAACGAAAGCAAAATTAAAAGTTTAACACCCTGTATCTTTGTTATTATTAACTTTCGGATAAGGCAAGTTTACGTAAATTGCATTATTTTGACCCAAGGAATCTGCTGTTGCTCTGTGTCCCATTACTTTTGGGACACCCTGTATTTATATATATATATATTATATTATTTATTATATATATTATATATTTTATTTTATATATAATTATTATTATATTATTAAAATATATATATATAAATTATTATATATATTATTATAATATATTATATATATTATATAATATTATACTAAATATATATATATATATATATATTATATATATTATTATATATTATATATATATATATATATATATATATATATTATCTT
This sequence comes from Listronotus oregonensis, assembly GCA_019359885.1. Lineage (NCBI taxonomy): Eukaryota > Metazoa > Arthropoda > Insecta > Coleoptera > Curculionidae > Listronotus > Listronotus oregonensis. The sequence continues at coordinate 6,320 of JAHBCN010002105.1, forward strand.
CAGTTTATCTGACGCTCTTTAAGGGGCGCTTGGTAGTGTCCTGGAGGCGAGCGGATGGGCTGAGAGCTGGTTCAGAATAAGCAGACTGGTACTGAATGAGGATAAAACTCAACAGATTGTATTTTTAATGAGAAATATTGAAAATATAAATCAGGTTTCTGGGAGTTCAGCTTAATCCAAAGCTACAATGGGGAATGCACATGGATGCACTTTGCGGTAAGTTGAGTAGGGCCCTTTTTGCATTGCGAAATCTCCGAAAGTTGTGTCACTGCTCATATCACCACTCTATTCTTTCATATGCCATTCTAATCTGGGGACACAGTGCTGATGTACACAAGCCGTTTTTATTACAAAGAAAAGCAGTTAGGAGTATGACTGGACTTCGTTACCGAGATGACTGTAGGCAAGCCTTTCGAGGTAATCAGCCTATTGGAGGCTTACTCACAGATCATATAAAGATGTTAGGGATGAGACATTTTAAAACTAGAATTAGAAAATTTTTAATAAAACACCCGTTTTATTCTTTAAATAAATTTATTATTCAGTACGCAATTCTATTGTATATCCTTTACATGACGTGTGTAAACAAAGTTCTCTTGTAGTGACATGAATAAACAATTTTAAATTTGAAATGAGCCTTTATGACTGTCCCCAAAAAAAAACATAACAAAGCTTCAGTTGATATTCTTCTTATGGCACCCAGGTCTTTACACCTTTTACCAATCAAACATGCATGGGATATTTGGGACGAACACTAACCTCCTTATATCATTTTTCGCAAGTTTTAAAACAAGCTTTGGATAAGATGCATTAGGAACCCACAAATAAATTTTGGTGGAACCATGCCTTGATGGCTTGATTAATTTATATTTATAAAACTGTTGTTTAAAATCATTTTTTCTCGTGGACTTCTTTTAATATTTTTTTTTTTTGATTTGGGTAGACCCTCTTCTTATCTAGTTTTTTTTTATTCATCCACTTTAAATATGTTTTGGCAGCTGAATAAATTTCTGGTCCCATTGCAGATCGTTATCGTCGAGATAAACCACTTTGGGTATGATCTATACAAATCATTGAGAGCTGTCATAAATAAAAGGCCGGTGTTACAGTAATAAATTATTTTATTTAAATAATGATTTATCTACAGTGAATCAAACTGTAAGGAAAAGTTTTCAATGATACCTAAAAATTTAAATTTTGGGTCTATTTTTAGATTACTGGCTATGCCATCGTTGAAACTAACCCGAAGAGATGAAAAAATACTGACCAATGCTAGTTTTACTTGTAAAGACGTCAACTGCATATCTGTAACAATAAAAAATTAATGATAAACAGTTTTCAATTGCTCATTAAAACACACAGATTTTTAACAGTTGGTTGTTGTTGTTTTCAGAATACATATTTTTTTGATATAATCTACAACTGTGCCTACTTCTTTTTAAATTAGATAATAAAATTTCCGATATTAAATAACGCAAATTATATACAGGGTGATTTATGAGGAAATGTCAATACTTCAGGTACGTAGTCAGGGTCCAAAAATAAACCTAAAAGTTTTTACAAATATGGGTCCGCAAGGCCTTCGTTTCCGAGATACAGGGTGTTAAAGTTTTCATTTAATTTTTCTATTTTTTAAACAAAATCTATGATAATATTAATATTTGAGTAAAAATTGGTATCCGGGGGTTTTTTGGTATGACGGATTCGAATCTAATCTTAGTACGGCTCTTACTTGTAGGGGATGCCACCTACACACATTTAATACTATTTTGAACAATCACAACTTTTTGGTAAGACACTGTATAACATTTTCAAGTAAATTAAATAACGGCTTTTTTATTTTTACGTCAAAAACGTATACTTGTTAAAAATCCATATGAGCAACCGTTTTCGAGATATGTGGATTTAAAAAAAAATATCACACATGACACGCATCTGATTTTATTATAGCAAAATTTAAAAAAAAAAACAATATGTATAATTAAATGATATGTATTTTAATTTTGAATAAAATTATTGTTCTTAAATTATGTTCAGCAAAACATAAAAAAAATTGAAAAAATATAAATAAAAACTTTAACACCCTGTATATCAAAAACAAAGGCCTTGCGGACCCATATTTGTATAGACTTTTATGCTTATTTTTGGACCCTGAGTACGTACCTGAAGTATTGACATTTCCTCATGAATCAACCTGTATATATCCTTGTGACTAGATTTATATTTATTTATAAATCATGTTAAAGGCAACAAGGAGTTATATGGTGGTATTTAGCAAATAAAAAATATACCAAGGGTCAAAGTCTGAAAAAAATAATTATCCAGCGAAATAAAAAGTGGTAGTATCTTTGGAACTTCATCCCTAAGGTTTCTATTTTGATTAAGTTTTATATTTGATGGCTTTGTTGGCACCGACCTCAAATAATTGTAGGCCCTTAATTTGTTTTGTACCTATTTTTGATTTTGTGTTGAAAAATTTAGCGTATGTGTTATATAATTGTGACACAAATAATTATGTTATATCTAGGAATTGTATCAGAAATAAAAAAGTTTTTTTTTTAAATATTATACATAAACCTGTATTCTCGATAAAAACGTTAGGCAGATATCCAAGAAGGGCAAGGACACAGATTTAGATGCGTCGGACGACGTAGGGTACGGTTATAAAACAGCGTCAAGATCGCATACTATAGTTTGTCTCCAAGTACACCGTGTTAGTTTTTGCCTTCATTTATGGATTATACATGCCGACAACAATAAAACTGCGGATCAGTAGGTGTTTAAGAACAGAACATTAGGGACGGACAATAATATAAAGATTTATAATTTATTATTTATTTAGGTATGAATAATTAACTATATATAATATATATGGTATGTTGGTAATTACATTTTTTATCAATTTTATAACACTGAGACTTAAAGTAGGTGTAACATTTTTTGCTCTGATCTTTGATTTGACTTGGTTTCACAAATGCTCTATGGGTTTAAACATACAGTGATCCGGAGGAAGACGTAACAGTATGCCCAGCCTGTTCAGCCAAATTATCACATACATATTGTTTTTTAATTGCATATGAATTTAGGACTTCCAAAAGTTGCGGTTTTTTGTAACTGAATTCAAAATAAATATTATTTTCTAACAAATATTCCTGTATTTCAGTTTTTGAACTTGATGAAGCTGGTGCTTTGCGTAGCAGACGGCTGTGATAGCTTGCGTTATCCCTGACAATAACACTGTTGTTGCAATATTTTTTAAAAGATAATTTTGAAACCAGTTTTTAAAAAGTTCTGCACATATCCTCATGATAATCCAAGCTAGAATCCTTAATATTCTTTGCACATAGACAGATTTTTTTTGTTGACTTAGGCCATGCGATTGCGAATTGGTTTAAAGAGCAAGAAAGTGTATCAACACTAAATATGTTTTGAGCTTTTGTCCCCTGTGGAATCAGGAATAGGAGTCGGTGATTTTAGTGATGAATATTGCTTTTGTTTAGGTATGCAATGTAAGAAGGCAATGGGTTATGATAAAAATCGTTATCCACAGTTTAATATGGAGAGAAATGTTTATTACGCCGTAGATGTGTGAAAAGACTGTCATCAAATATGATAGCAGGACAACCCAGTCTTTATTACAGATAAAACAACGGTCCATTATAAATCAACACCACAGTATTCGCTTGCCTTGGTCCTCATGATTGTCTGATCTCTCTTCGATCGAATATGTCTGGGACATCCCTAGTCGCAGGAAACACGTCCAGATCAATTCCCAGACATGTCAGTAAGTGTATAAAAAATTAAGGGTCATTAAATCATTATTTAATCTAATTTTGTATTACCTATTGTCTGCTATACATGTAAGCATAAAATTAATAAAATATGTTGTATGTAAATATATATTTACCTTTCTTAATATACAGGGTGTTCTTAAAGTTGAGTCATTTATTTTAACAGCTTGTAGAACTCGTAAAAGAAGGTTACTTTACCAAAAATTGTTGATAAAAAAATACCAGATTAAGTAGTTATTAACAATTATTTAAAAAACTATAATTTCAAACCACATACTGCGACTGCATAATTTTGCTGTTGACAGAATTTCCTCCCCATCCACTTATTTATTGTTGCTCGAAAACGAAACAACTTGGAAAAAAAAATTGTGATCTTATAGATCCATGAAAATAATTTAAAAAAATATATATTTTTTCCCGCATGTCCCCATTGGCGTGCAGAAAATAAAATAAAAATTACTAAAATTTAAAATGGCTGTAGAATCTTTATTATTAGAGATATTGAAACGAAATTTTGACTAGATATATATTAGGGAACACTTTATTTTAAAATATTAAAAATTTATACAGAGTGTTACAAAAAAAAGTAACGGAAGAGCAAACACTTTAAAAATAATATTTTTATAGGCGTTATTATTACAGTTAGAGAAAAAATATTGTAGTGGTTGGTGTATATTTATATAGAGTTTATAAAAATAATATATTATTGTTATACCGGGTGAGTCAAAAAGGAGATATATTGAAAAAACTAAAAAATATAAATCATAATATTTACTTTATTTTTAACGAAAGAGATTTAAAAATTTGGTAAAATATATATGTTTTTAGGGTAATATTAGAAATATTAATAAATATTATACCGAGTGTCTCAAAAAAGTTGTACATAATCTTTTTTGTAAACGGTTCAAATTATTATAGTAACTTTATTTACGTATATAAGAAATGGAAATTGGGTCATAGATACGTATAAATATGTTCTTTGTTTAAGCATATATTTCAAACATACGGGGTGCATCAAAAAATTATAATTAATTTTTTTATCCAAAAAATTAAAAATTTCTTACAATTTTATTTATGAATAAAAAGATATAAAATTTTGTTAAAAGATATTTATTTTGATGTAAAATTAAAAAGTATATAATAAAATTATACGGGGTGTATAGAAAAATTATAGTAAATTTTTAAAAGTTATAGTTAAAAATTATTAGAAAAATTTATCGTCGATATTTCAAAAACTATAGAAATAACAAGAAATTTTAAATAATGTAAATTATGTATTTTTATAGGACCTTCAATTTAGGTTATATAACCTTTGTGTCTAAATGCAATACTTTTCAAGTTAAAATTAAAAAAATGAATTTTCAGGTTTTTTTAAGTATAGAATTGTATCGGAAACTAACCAGAACCAACTCTATAACTAGTTTAAAAGTTTTATCACTTGGAATTTATTAAAATATATATTAAGGTGTGCGTGGCCGAAGGTCACGCATATATCAAAACATATATTAATATATGTTAATAAATTTTTATTTACTTTTATATATATTTCAAATGCATCAGGACACCTAAACAAAAATTTAAAAAAATAAATAAAAACTATAAAAAGAAAAATTAATTAACAATTATTTATAATTTTTAACAAAAATTATTACTTCTAAATAATACAAATTTCAAATATTTTTGCAATTTTTTAAATTTATAGGAATTTAATATAACAAATCTTTATACATTCGTGGTTGGCGTCCGCCAACCAATCGCCAACTCGCAAACTAATGTAGTTAATAATATTATGTCTACTATCTTCTTAGCATGTGCCGTGTTTATTAAAGAAAACTTCTACAAATTAACTAAAATTTAAGAACTATCACGCATTATTGTAACCACTGGTTAACTTGAAAATTGTACTCAAGACGGAGTAAGAATACAAAACCAGACTTACCCCCAGTATCAGTAGTAAACAAAAAAAATGTATGTTTTTACAACGCAGTGGTCGAAATTATCAAATAATCAAAGTTTTTACATTTTTATTTTTTTTTCAATAATTGTTCAAACTGTTTTATTTGGCAAATTTTTATATAATCGATTTTGGTACATTGACTTGTCTTTAAGAGTTTTTTAATAACAAAAGTTTAAAAAATAATATAGCCAGTTTAATTATATGTTATACTTGAAGATATTTAATATTTTGCTTACGTCAAATAAAAATTATTACATTAAATGCATATACCTATATTACTTCTTGGTCCTGGTCCAAAAGGTATAAAAGAGTTTGATTTTATGCTACGAGATTCTTCAGTAAATCTATCGGGATCAAATTCATCTGGTTTAGTATAATTTAGGGGATCTCTGTGAATCGCCAAAACAGATATAAAAATTAATGTATCTTTTGGTAACTGCAAGCCATATTCTTGGTCAGTACAGCAATGCTTAGTCACCGTTGGTACTGGTGGATATTTTCTTAAAGTTTCTGAAAAAAACATTACTAAAAAAGGATATTTGCATTTTGAAATTTTTATTTTAGCATCACTATCAAAAGTCATAATTATAATAACAACGGTAGTCAATATTTCTTAACAAGCATATTAATTTGATAATAGATTTCAAAAAATGACCCTCGAAAAATTATTAAAAAGACATTTGTATAAACTAGGATAGCTGTCAAAAATCTGATGCCGGTCAACAAAAACTGCAAAGTTGATGTTTGTTTCAACATTTATTGCCTGACGCTTTTTAAAATAAATCAAAAATTTTATTAAAATTTTTAGTAACACAAAACTTTTTTACGGAATTTAATTTTGTTAAATTTTTAGGAGATTCGCTTGACCAATGTTCAAACCAGGGTTCGTACCAATTATGGTTAAATTTGATGATTTAAAATATGATGTTTATTATTTTTTACTGCTAGGACCATAAGTTAAAACACTGGTTATGTGTAGCCAACCAATTTTTAAGCAAAATAAATACTTTCCGCCCAGAAAATATATGGTATTTTTTTACCTTATTAAAACATCGTTTTTACTAGATTACGTTGTCTTAAAAATTTGGCACTTCTTTATTTCTCCTTCAGATTTAGAGGGTAGAGCGATAAAATATTTTTACACAATGGTTACGTCGATAAAATTTTTAACAAAAAACTTACGGATTGCAATTTGATTTTTTTTATTTATTTTAGACTTATTTTCACAAGAACACTTAAAATAAACCTAACTAGAATTACAGGCATTTTAAGTGGTTAGTTTTTTCTTCACCAAATATTTGTCCTCTTATAATAATAAATAAAAATAATTACCTATGTATTTAACTAAATAAGGGTAACATCGTTTTCATCGTTTGATAATCGTTTTCTATTTTTCAACCCTTATACGCTTAAAAATGCTTAGCTTTTAGCTTTCTAATGTATGGTAGCCGGCCATCGTTAATTTAACACCAGAGGTACAATTTAGGATTATGATGTAGCCTTATTAAAAAAAATGGTAAGTTAGAATTGTTGTGTAAAATTTAAATTAACTTCATACTTTCAGCACAAAATATTCTTCGACTTGTATGCACAAAATCAGTTTTGGCACACTAAACTTATTCCTTTCTTCCTCCTTCCAAGTCAGAAACTATTAACAGTTATATATGGGCGACTTTACAACTATTAAATATGTCGACCCGAGTGCCATAACCCGTACTAAAAAAAAGACCTAAATAAAAGTCCTACAGGTTTAAGTAACAGTAAAAATCCAAAAAAAAAAAAATTAAACATTGAAAAACGCTCAGCAAATTCACTACCTAAATATTAGGCAAACAATAATCCGCGACTCAGCAGTTGTATAATAATTGCCCAACTAAGTTTATTGAATTTTGTTTAATGATTTTACTTATTAGAAGTTACTTATGGCCAATTTACCTTTTAATGGTTAAGAATAAGTTTTGAATTAAGGTTCTCGCCCACTAGCGCGACGCGGTGCGACGTGACGCGTCTTCTATTAAATGCATCAGGCATACTTTACATGTAATCAAATTGAAGCCCGCCCATCTAGGCGACGCGACGCGGCGCGACGCGATAAAATGCATCAGGGATACTTTACAGGTAGGTGACGCGTCGCGTCCCTCTATTGGGCGAGCACCTTTACTGTATCACTTTATGATAGATCTGTTTATTATGAAGTACAGAGTAGGACAGAGTAGGTAAGTGTAGGACTAAAAAGTGGAACTAAGTGTAAATAGGTTCCGTATTTAATTTTTATACCAAACGGTTTAAGACTTATTTCAGAAATTAAAAATGGCTTTATGGTTATGTTTATAAACAAACTTGTAGTAAAAATGCATCTAATTTCACTACTTTAAGAGTTGGCGTAATTAAGTAATTAAGTGAAAACTAGTTTACTTCAAAATTCATACCCAAACACCTAGTCCTGACCCACTGTTGATAAAAAAACGGTTTATTGACAAAAAAGTGTAAAATGGAGTACTCTATTTCTGAATAACAAACATACCTGATATTTTGCCTTATTAATTAAAAGTTACTATTGTTTTGTTAACTTGATTTTAAAATTAAATCTGGATTTAGTAACAAATGGCCTGGGCGCATAAGGTAATGAGCCTTTTTACTTTTTAAAATCTTACCCAGCTAGGCTTGTTAAAAATAAAAAGACGTGCTTTTTCCTGTTTTTCTGATTTACGTGGGTGCTTCAAAAAGTGTTTTATTGAATCATGAAGATTTTTTTTTCTTATATCTCAGCCGCTTTTAAAGATTTTTTAGTTTTGCTTGCGCCAAATTAAAGGTCCTCTAAGCACGGATAAAGAATTTTTTTTATTATTTTTTTTTAACAAAGTCTATTGACTCACGTTATAATAAAAAAATATATGTGATGTGTCTTTAGTAAATCTAGCTTCCTGAATTTTTTCATAATTTTTGAAAGAGTGATAGGGGGTAGGTAGGTAGGGTAGGTTTAAAGTGAGTGGACTTTTTACGCTCTCCACTGCGACCGCTCGGTCTATTGTGGCTCACACCTTTTTATATTTCTCCCAATAGGATCGGACTTCTAATGAATCCGATACCAGATTGGAAGAGAGTTCTTACATCTCCTCTTACTCGTGTCACTACCGGACACGAGCACAATGTGTTCTGATGTGTTCTGGTGTCCCTGTCTCCTGGAGAGTATGACGAGCAGACGATTAGATCCATCATGCCCTCCTCTCCCGGTCTAGTGACGTGGGTAGCTACCAGGTCCTTGTTACAGGAACCAGATGGATTGAATTAAGGGAACCCTTCCTAAGCACCTGTTTGTTGGGGATGGATTAGCCCTTCCCCGTAAAACAGGCGCCGGTGACTTCGGGGGCACCTTACGAAACGGATTCACCCGTTTCGGTCGGTGCACCTTTGTCTGCTTGTGACCTTGAGTGGCACCTCTCGAAACGGATTTATTCGCTTCGTTCAGCGCACCTTTGTCACTTTTTTTCCTATGAAAGCGGTTCCGTCCGCTTTCTGTTTGGAGCTAGGGAAGTAATAGTCCACCACCGCAGAGCCCCGCATTACCGCGGTAAGGCTAGATACTCTGAGAGGTCGCCCTGTATCTCAGAGGCACCGTTGGAGACACCTGTTTAAGGCACAGGATGTCATACACTCATCAGCACGGTAGGCTAACATCTTAAGTTAAGCTTTGTGTTCATCTTAGCTTCGGATCCCGGTCCATACGGTGGCAACAAGAGTTGCCGATAAGCGGCAACTCTAGCGCATGTTCCAAAAGATCCTACTGGGCCCAACCACAAAGGACGATGTGTGAAGACAGCGGTTGGGGTGATAGGGGGTTCAAAAATTGCAAAAATTTTTTTTTGCTATTTTTCGATATTTTTTTAGGAAAACTTTCAATTTTATTATTATTATTGTATTTTTCTAAATAATAGACTTTTGATCAGTGAGTTATGACTATGCAATGTTTGAAAACGATTGGCCGAAAATCATTTTCCATACGAAAAATTCCCAGTGATCTTTGAGGGTGATTTTTGGAGGGTCGGAACATTTTTCCGGATTTGTGCCTTTGGGGACTTTTGATTAGCGTGTTGAGATTTATCACTATGCAAAGTTTAAAAACAATTGAACGAAACCCATTTTCATATGAAAAAAAACAGTGATTTTTGAGGGTGATTTTGAGGGGTTGGGGGGGTTTTCAATTTTGTGCTTGTGGTAACTTTGGATCAGCGTGTTGAGAACTATTACCATGCAAACTTTGAAAACAATTGACCCAAACCATTTTCCATAAAAAAATCCCCAGTAACATTTAAGGGTGATTTTGGGGGATTGGAGGGGTTTTCGGGTTTTGTGCCCGTGAAGACTTTTGATTAGCGTGTTGAGAACTATCACTATGTAATGTTTGAAAACAATTGGCCAAAATTAATTTCCCGTAAGAAATATCCCCAGTGACTTTTGCGGGTGATTTTGGGGGAGTTGCGGGGTTTCCGGGTTTTGTGCCCGTGGAGACTTTTGATTAGCGCGTTGAAAGCTATCACTGTGCAAAGTTTGATAACAATTGGTCGAAACCCATTGGGTCTTTTAAAAAAATTTGTCGTTACCAGTTCATCCTAAATCTTTTCAATCCAAAAGATATTTAAAACTTCTAGGCTTTCCAAAAATAAAAAAAATATGTATGAAATAAAAAGTTTTTTCTAAAAAAATATCAAAAAATAGCGAAAAAAAAATAGAATTTTAATTTTTTGGCCCTTATCACCCTGTCAAAAACTATAAAAAAAATAATGAAGCTAGATCTACTAAAGACACATCACATATATTTTTTTTATTATAGCGAGGATAAATAGGTTTGGTACAAATTTTTTTTTTACATTTTTAAGCCTAAAGAAAATTTGAATATTTTGCCAAAAATTTTTGAAAAAAAATGTGCCTTATCTGTGCTTTAAAGACCTTTTATTTGGCGCGAGCAAAAATAAAAAATCTTTTAATGCGGATAAGATATTAGAAAAAACGAAAAATCTTTATGATTTAATAAAACAGTTTTTGAAGCACCTACGTAAATAAAAAAAGCACGTCTGTTTATTCTCAACAAGCCTAGCTGGGTGACATTTCAAAAAGTGAAAAGGCCGATTCCCCCCCTTCTATACGCCAAGGCCCTTTGTAACGTTACATGTGTAAAAAATATTAAATTTACCTTTAACAATGGCATCTAAGTAAGTCAACTCCTGTAAATTGGAATATGTTATTTCCAAACTTGCTTTGTTAAATCGTCGAACCTCTCCTATAAGATCTTCTTGAATGTCAGTATTTTTAGCTAATTCATACAGGCATAATAATAATGTGGAATAAGAATAAATAAGCGTGTCTGCAAATATATTAAATAGATCCTTCGTAATATCTTCAATGCGGCAATTTGATTCGTTATATATGTCAATAAAACATTGTATAATATCATCTTTTCGAATATCATTTTTCTTTCTGTTATTCATTATTTCCAAAAATATGTCCTTTAAATCAGTATTAAGTTTCTTTTGGGACTTTTTAAAAAAGGGGTAACTCATTGAAAAATAGTACCTAAAGGAGGCACAATTTTTATCTTTTAACAACTCATTTATTTCTTCAACAATTTCTGGAGAATTAAAACCAAAAGATAAACATATACTCTCCAACAGAAACTCCCTTAGTATTGAAAATCCTTTATCCTTTATAAAAGGGTCATGTCCTTTCAAAGAATAGTTGAATTTTTCCATAAATATGTTTGTAGCCTTGCTATTAAATATTTTACTTACTTTTTCATTATCTAATTCTAATTTATACGGACAAATCTGTTTAAACGCCTTATCATTTTTGTTTACATTCTGAATTACCGTATGATCAACCAGTAATATAACTGGTTTGGTAAACATAAATAATCCTCCATATTTATAACCTTTTCTCTTAAATCGATTATAATATTTCCACAAAAATTCATGTAAAGATGTATTTTGATTCACTACATCTTTAAAATTGCCATACGGAAATGTTGGAAGGTTTCCCCTGGGTATTTTAATTTTATTTTTATCAAAGAAAGTATATTTCTTTAAAATCCATGCTAATAAAAATATTGAGGCAAACGTCAAAAGAACAATACTATAAAATAGAAATGGTGCGTTAATATACCTTAAAAATGTAAATTTTTCTTGTACGCAAACATTATCGGTATTCATTTGGTTAAGTAAGCACACAGTTGCAAGACACTTCACATATACATTCCCGCTTTAAGCAAAACTAATTCTAAATGAAAATCACGTGGATCTGTCGGAATAGTATTCAACCAGAATCGCGCATGTCTTACTTTACCGTTTTATTAGAATGGGAATGTCGAATTACAGGTGCATATTTGAGAACAGCAGTGGAGTCGACCATAAAAATATGATTTGAAACTGTGTTTGAGTTGGTTTATGACATAAACAAACAAATTTGTTAATTGTTTTTATACGATGTGTCCTAATATGATTATATAGGTTGTTTAAAATTATATGCATTTAAATGTATTCCTTGGGTCTTGTGAAGAAAACCACTTACTGGATTGGACGATTTTTAAAGTTGCAATATAAAATATAATTTGAATACCTAATATTATTTAAGAAAATAAAATTGGGGATAAAGTGTTTTTGTCCAAAAAAATCGCAATTGAAATTATAAAAATTGGTCATTATTTGACATTTTATTTCGAATATTTACGATTTAAGTGTAATAAAAACATGCGCCGCTACAAGAGATTTACAGTGTTGCCCAACGGATATATTTTTAATTTATAATAAAATACTTTGACATTATTATTAAGATTATTTTTATTAAATCAAAAAAAATTGAAATAACAGCCAGTTACAAATATATTTAAGGAATATAAAAAGTCGCTTTAACTAACCAAACTAACCATAACCGACCAGAACGGCGCATTAATGATAAAGAAAATTTACAATTTAAGGAGGAAAACCTTACCAGAATTAACCAAAACTAGGTAATAATTTAGAAGTTGTTGTTTGTTAGTTTTGGTTTTTATGAAAAAACTTTATTTCTATTAAACGGAAAAAAGGACCTTCAATAATAACAAATTATTAGAAAACATCTGGCAACATTGCTTATTTAAGCAGAAACACGTCAAAATATTAAGTCGGCCATAACTTTAGTATTTTTATATGGAAAATAAAGAAATTATTTTAATTTGTGATAAAGTGAGTAAAAAATCATTTTTTTTAGATCCTACGTATGTGTTTTCTTATGGAGTAACAAATAAGTGAAAGAAGAAACTATATCAAAATATTGCTGTTTAAAAAAGACATTAAAATTGAATGAAGACCTAGTTTATATTTTATGTACCATATACCTCAAATTAAATTAAAAGACATAAAGCATCCACAATTTTGTTTTGCTCAAAGTGTTTCAAAAATGACAAACTTTCGAATGTATAACGAATTCTCTGGGTGGTTTTCTTGACAAGTACCGTGATCATTTTTATTTAAAACACATCTAGATCAATTAGTTACCCCGGTAACAAACATTCTATTGGAGCACTCTTCATGGTAAAGAAAAATAATATACAGTGCTTTTCTTTAATGTCCTCCCCCCTCTTTATTTTTTGAACGGATTAATTCAAAATATTAAAACTTGGGGTAATGTAATTGATGCATATAAATCCTATATTTAAGAGTAAAATTGACAGATGAAAATTTCAAGATGGCTGTTGGGCGCCATCTTGGAAATAAAAATTAAATGAAAAGAGTGGTCTTGTCATCATTTTGAAGCTCCTGACGAATACTTTACAATTCTAGAATAAAAAGTCAATTTCTTAACCTACAACAAAATGGTGTTACATATAATAATTACCTGAATACATTAACATTTAACTTGATAATTAAAACAAATACGTTAAGTTTAGCTGAGAAGATGCTGGAAATGGTTGCCTTGAACTTTTTAACACAAGAACAGTCGGTCTGAAATTTCACGCCGAACATTTTTAAACACAGTAACATCGATATTTCTACAAACATTTGTTATTCTGTGTCGAATATCTAGTATTAAAGCAGGTTTAATTTTGAACACCTTTTGCTTCAAATAGCCCAATGGAAAAAAGGACAGAGGTTTCAAATCTAGCGAGCAAACTGGCCATTCACAGGTCCTTGACTGCCAATCCAACGACCGGGGAAATTGTCATCTAAATAGTTCTGAACTTGTCTGGAGTGGTGTAATGGAGCTCCATCTTGCTGAAATTCAATATACATATCAAATTCATTAGAATTCGCTTCGACGATTCGGTTATTAGAGGGTCAATAGTATTTTCCAGCATATCCAAAAACATTTCCCTGTTAAATTTTGTTCGATAAATAGAGGCCCCACGATATGGTTTTCCAATATCCCTGCCCAAACGTTTATTTTTTCTGGATATTGAGTATGAGTTTCCCGGACAACATTACCTTTAAGAAAAAATTTACACTAAAAAATATATTATGGAAATAGATAGGATGCCGTGCAATGGTTTCCATCATAGTTTTGCGATCAGGGTCATCTTCAGTTAACTGGTGTACCATTTGGATTTTGTATAAAGATACTTATTCCTTTTTAAAAGTCTTCATACAGTAGATGGGCAAACCTCATATACATTCGCAACGGAGGAAGTAGACTGTTGGGGCTTAATTATCAATTCACCAATTATTTCAACTTGCTTGCAACTGTTGTTGTGTCAAAGAGTTCGAGGCAACCATTTCCAGCATTTTCTCAACTGAACTCAACGTTATTATTTGGATTATCAAGTCAAATCTTAATATATTCAGGTAATTATTAAATGTACCACCGTTTTGCAGTAGGTAAAGGAATTGACTTTACATTCTAGGGTCGTAAAGTACTCGCCAGGAGCTTGAAAATGATGCGCCGCAAGACCACTCTTTTCATTTAATTTTTTTTCCAAGATGGCGTCCAGCAGTGATCCATTAAAAAAACATTAAAGAAAACCACTGTATAAATATTTAAAATAAAAAACCGGGTATCTACGGATCTATTAGACAAGTTCAAAGTTCTACAGTATTATAGGTGTATCAAAATGAGATTTGGTAGAGGTACATGGTATGGGAAGAGAAGAGTTTTCGTATATTTTTCCCTTTCCGATTACTTTTGGTTTCACCGAAAATAGCTCCGGTTTTAAATTTTTAAATGAAACACACTGTATAATTTAACATTTTCGGGTTCTATGTGCTATTTAAATAAAATATTACGCCTACTTAATGTTAAGAGCCACTTTTAATATTGCATTAAGGTGGCCGTGATTGCAAACATATGTGAACAATTTGAACATACTTAAATTTGGTCGGCAATTTATTTGAATAATCCACCATTGATTTTACCAGGACTTTACAAAACAAAGGAAAATATAAAGTATAAAGTTACATGGAGTAATAGTACGTTGTACAGCTAAAAGACATAACTTACCTTAAATTTTCCTGCTGTTCCTCTTTTGTACAGGGTGGCGCATTTTAATTGTATGTACAGGGTGTTAAAAAAAGAGTTCTGTTTATAAAATCTCGGGGCGGATTTAAACAACTAATTTAAACGTATTAAAATATTAGTGCTTACTGTATTCATTGTGGAGATACAGGCCATTTTTTAATTTTTGTCGATTTTACGAGGATCCTGCTTACCGGTTAATATTATAAATATGGAAAACTCTAAATGATAATATTTCGGTATAGATTTCTACGCAGATTTCAGTGGCGTACTAGTTTTTTGTTTAGTTAAGCTTTTCTAGTCATTACACAAATTTGTATTTTTTAATGTACCTGTCGAGTGTATATATATATATATATATATATATATATATATATTATATATATTATTATTATATTATAATAATATATATATATATATATAATATACATATATTATATATATATTATATATACATATATTATATATTTTATATATATATATATATATATATATATATATATATATATATATATATATATATATATATATATATATATATATATATACGACGGCTACGAGTGCAGCAGTGTTGCCGCGACCGTAAAGAAATGGCAGGTCCGGGTATATGTAACGTGTGTGAGGATAATTTTGTTGCTAATAATAAACATATTAAGTGCTCATACTGCGGTGAGAGTTTTCATAATTCCTGTGTAAGGATTAAGGAGGTTTTCTCTCGGTGTGTGCTGGAAGATAAAAACACCCTATGGTTTTGCGATGTATGTATTGTAATTGTAACCCAAAATATTAAAATTGTGAAAAAGCTTAATGAACTGGAAGCTAAAACTGATCTGATCATAGATCAGACATCAAAGTGTCTGGACAAAGTCAAGACACTGCAAACCAGTATTGATAAGCAAGAAAAGACTCCTTTAATAACTAGAAAGGAAGTGAACTATGCTAAAGTCGTTAAGGAAGGCACTTTGATAGTAAAACCCAAAACACAATGTGAAAGCAAAGAAACAAAGAATAAATTAAAGGAAAATTTGAATCCAACACAGCTTGGTGTTGGAATCACAGGGATAAAGGAAGCAAAGGATGGGGCAGTTATCTTGAGATGTAGAGATGCTAAAGAAGCTAACAAATTAAAGGCAAATATTGAAACCACTTTAGGCAATTAATTTTCCACGACTGTACCAACAAAAAAAAATGCCTTGTATAAAAATTATTGGTATTGAAATGCAGTACAGTGAGGACCAACTTATTGGAGTGCTGAAATCTCAAAATAATAAAATTTTTCAACAAAATAGTGAGATTAAGTTATAACGATTAGGAAAATGGTCAAAATGTATTTAGCTATAGTGCAATTGGATCCAGCTACATATCAGAGATTGCAGTCAGATGATGAGAGCAGATTGTTTGTTGGTTGTAGAGTATGTCGTTTTTTTGATTATGTAAAGGTATATAGATGCTTTAACTGTAATAAATATGGTCATTCTGCTAATGAGTGCAATGAACCCAAATCCTGCGGTAAGTGCTATAGTAATCAGCATGAAACTAAGCAGTGTAAAAGCGATCGTTATGTATGCACAAACTGCAAATTAAGCAATGAAAAACACAATTTAAAGCTGGATGTCAACCATTCAGCTTACAGCATAAAGTGTCCCACATTTGATCGTCTGGTACAGTATGAAAAACAAAAAATACAGCATTATATTGATAAGTAGCAAAAACAGGGAGAAGATCCTCAATCTCAAAAGGAATTGGATAATCAACAAAGAACTCAAAAGGATAGACTTATTATTTTACACCAGAACATCCAGTCATTAAGAAACAAAACTTTGGAAGTGAAGTGTATGATTGATGGCCTCGTAAACAGACCACACGTACTACTTTTTAGTGAACACTGGATGAGAGAAGATGAAAGTACTTTTATCAACTTACAGGGTTACGAACTTGTATCTTTTTATTCTAGATCCAGTATAGAACATGTACATGTATTTATGTAGATGTTGACTGTGGTTTTAGTGAAGTTATTAATATACGAGACATGAGTATTGAGGGTGAAATTGAGTTGGCATGTGCTGTGGAGAGTCAGTTAAGAGTGATAGTTATTTGTGTTTACAGGAGGGGAAAAGGCTCAATGGATATTTTTTTGGACACACTAGAACAGATACTTAATACTTTATATCAAAACTTTTTTAAATTCAACATTGTGATGGCAGGTGATTTTAACATAAATTTGTTTGAAAAGACTGAACATGTTAAAAAGTTGTTAGATTTATTGAATGCTTTTAATTTAAGTCAGTGTATTTTTGAGGCCACTAGAGAAACATGCACTTCTTCAACTCTTATTGATAATATATTTTACAATGTAGCATGTGATTTTAAAAGTTATGTACTTAATACTGCGGTTTCAGACCATAAAGCACAAATTTTGTTCATAGAAAATCTTAGTAGAGGTAAAATAAAAAAAAAACTGGTTTTATGTGTAGGCGTCTTTTTCCGGCAAATAAAACTGTGCATTTTAAACAGGAGTTGGAGGGATACGATTGGTCACAGGTGTATGGGGAGAGAACAGTAGATGTGGCTTATAACGTTTTTATAGGTATGTTTACAAATTTGTTAGACAAAATATTTATAACAAAAAAATTTAGCTCTTGTCAAAAAATTAAACCATGGATTTCTACAGGCATAAAAATATCTTGTAGGCAAAAAAGAGTTCTATATTTTAAAAAATCTAAAGGCTTAATTTCAAATGCATATTATAGTCAGTATTGTAGAATCCTAAAACATGTAATAAAAAAAGCTAAACAGACATCAAATAAAGATTTTATTAAAAATGTTGAAAATAAAGTAAAGGCTACTTGGTAGGTTGTTAAACAGATTACGGGGGGTAAAAATAAGAACAATAGTGTAATACAAAACTTCTCCAAGGAATATAGCGATCCACAAAAGATAGTAAATAATTTAAATAAGTACTTTATAGACTCTTTGCCTGCTGTAAATCACCAGGCTGGCCTTGTTTATCGAAACCATTTACCAAAGACAAAAAGGCTAGTCTCCTCCATTTTCTTGCTTCCAACCGATACTGAAGAAATTGTCAAGATCATCAAAGGTCTTAAAAACAAAAAATCAGTGGGTGACGACCAATTTCCCATATTGGTTTTAAAACAGGTGGCTAATAAAATAGCTGAACCAATATCTTTTATTATTAATTTATGTTTTACCACTGGTTGTTTTCCAAATAGATTAAAAAACGCATACATTAAAGCAATCTATAAAAAGGGAGAAAAAAATGAGGAAAAAAACTATAGACCGGTCTCATTGCTGTCAAATATCAGTAAAATTTTTGAAAAAGCATTGTATTGTAGATTTGTAAATTTTTTGGAAGGAAACTCAGTCATTTCAAATAGACAAAATGGTTTTAGACGGGGAAAATCAACAATTGGGGCAATGTACCAGGCACTTGTTAATATATTTGAATCCTTAAATAACAAAAAGCAGACCCTGACTATGTGTTTGGATCTTTCTAAGGCTTTTGATTGCGTAGACCATGCTAAATTATTATATAAACTGGAAATGTATGGTATAAGGGGAACTGCGCTGACCTTGATACAGTCATATCTGACCGAAAGAACTCAGCAGGTGGTGGAGTCTGATATCTGCGGCACAATTTTTAAATCAGAAAAAGTAAATATGATGAGGGGAGTTCCGCAGGGCTCCATTCTGGGACCTTTATTTATTTTATATACAAACGAATTACCGGACGTATCAGGAGAGCAGACTGTACTATATGCTGATGATACCACCCTTGTTTTTAGTGAGGATAGCATGGAATTACTGTCAGTGAAGGTGGGGGCAGTGGTGGATGCTCTTGAGGAGTATTTTCTGTCCAACAATCTGCTCTTAAACGTGTCAAAGACTCAGTTCATTCTGTTTTGTAACAGGGCGACCAATTATTTTAACTTCTTATATAATGATAAAATAATAAAATCAACTGAGAACATAATATCATTTTTGGGAATTGACGTTGACAGGAGGTTGGACTGGAGAGTGCACGTTGAGGGTGTAGCCGCTAAGATTTCTAAATACTGTTATTCTTTAAGAATCATTGCTGAGAGGGTTGGTACAGATGTGGCTGTGCAGGCCTATCATGCTTTTGTGCAGTTTAGGTTAAGATATGGTATAATTGTATGGGGAAATTCATATGATATACAAAGAGTCCTGGTATTGCAAAAAAGGTATTTGCGTTATATTTATGGTATAAAGCCGCAGGAAAGTTGTAGAAGGGTATTCATGGAAAATAACATCTTAACTGTTATAAGTATGTATACACTAGATTCTGTATTGTTTGTTGTTGATAATGCGGATTTATTTGTAAATTCTCAGTTAAAGCATGAGTATCAGACAAGAAACAAATCAAATCTTATTCCGGATAGATGTAGCTATAGTTATTTGCAAAAAATGTTGAATTTTCCATTGTTAAGATTTTTAATTCTATATCTACAGTAGTCAGAAATTTGCCAAAAAATAAATTTGAGAAAGAGATGTTTTAAGGACTTTTTTGAGTAAAAATGCGTTTTATACAATAAGTGAATTTTATAATGCAAATAAGGAAAATATGATTAATAAATAGGGAAAAAAAGCTTTTGTACCTATGCGCCGTTGCCAAAATCAGATTTTAATGGTAGTGTCTTGTATGTCTTTTTAATAATATGTGGTAATTTTTATTGTTAATTATATCAGGTTTTAAAATTTTTGGATTGAAAGTAGTGTTATTTTTGATAATTATAGTAATTATTAATGTTATTCTTTTAATATTACGTTTGTTATTGTGACACTGTTCCATGCCTTTTTAAAAGGCCTATTTTGTAAACTTTGTACTTTATAAGGAATAAATAAACATTTATCTATCTATTATATATATATATATATATATATATATATATATATATATATATATATATATACTATATATATATATATATATATATATATATATATATATATATATATATATATATATATATATATATATATATATATATATATATATATATATATATATATATATATATATATATATATATATATATATTATTTATTTAACAATAACTAAATTTGTGCAACTTTCCCAAAACAGAAATCCATGCTTTGCCACTGACCTCAAAAGTAATTGTTTTATGACATAATATATAAATATTTTACCAAAATCATTTATAACAAGTTAGCATTTAGCATTTATTATATATTATTAACACATTATTACGATAATAAAGAGCTTAAATTTATTTTAAGTTATTTCTTATTAATTGATTATACCTTGGAAATGGTATTTATTAACAACTACGTAATGCGTGAACAAAAATATGTATTAAAACGCCAACCAATACCAGTTGGTTGTATTGAGAATACAGACCTTTAAAAAACATTTTTTTAATTGCTTTAAACCCTAAAGTAAATAATTGCTATAATTAAAATGATAATTTTATATTTTTATAAACTGTTGAACTGGAATTTTTGTTTTTTTTTTCTTTCTTGTCTGTTTGCTATTTATGGCTTTTAAATAACAAAAATTAATTTGTGCTTTTCTTCTTTTGTATATTTACTAAAATACAAGCATATAAATATATCTACCATTGCATAATGTAAAAAAAATGTTTCGGTACCATTTGCTCTTATCCAACCATATAGTAACCTTTCAGTTTAATATCTAACACAAGAACAAAAAGAACTTTGTTTCTGATTTGTTGCTTCGAAACTAATGAGAGAGCAAGACGAGAACAAAAACTTATTTAATAAAATCCTATGGAATGATAAAGCGTCACTTACAACATGAGAAGTATTCAACAAAAGAAACACAAATTACTGGGCAGCAACTAACCCTAATAAATTTAAATTAATAGAGGTGGGAGCTTACTTAATGTGTGGTGGAGGATATTAGCAAATTAAATTATTGACCACTATTTTATCTTAGTTCTTTAATAGGCCCAAAATATCTTAGGTTTCTTTAAAACGAGATCGAGGACTACTTAGAAGAATTGCCATTACAAATCTACAATAATATTTGGCAGCAGGATGGCCTTCCACCTCATGCCATTAGAAAAATGGTAGTGTATTTGAATGGACATTACAACTAATGGATTGGTCGTAACGAGACACTTCACACCCAATAGCCCAGATATCCCACCAATAAACACATTTTTATGGAGCCGATTGAAAATTGTGGTTTATCATCGGTCCAACAGAAATATCTATGAGCTACAGCAAGTCAAATGAAATTGACAGACTTAAAAAGGAGGCATCAAATTTAAAAAGGACATATTAAACTTTTTTATTATTAAGATAATTGGTCTTAATTTATAGTTTTTCCTACGTCTCATTTATTTTATACGTTTATATTAGTTTAGCAATAATAGATATTAAACTGAAATAAAACTACAATTTGCTACTAGATCGTGTCAAATACAAATATTTTAAAACTTGATTTTTTACTTGTCTGGATGACATTAAAGCCAGAAGATAAACAGATATATGTATCATTCGGTCAGGTGCTAATGGCGCAATTGACAAACATTTACTCGATTTAAACGTGCAGAAAATGTACTTTGTGAATTAAAATGTATTTATGACATAACTGTGAAATGTACAATTTTAAGGCAAGAATGTGAAAGTTTGCAGAATGAGCGAAACGAGTTTTGCAACTCACATGAGTCCCTTAAAACGTATTTTTAACACAAATATCATAAAATATATTTTTAAAAACGCAATAATGCAGTTAAAAATTGGCACACGGTCATAAGAGGTGATAAGCTACATTTAAAAAAATATTTTGGCAAGTGCAGCGTTGCCAAATCTAAACGAAACCAATGGCAACATTGTAATTTTAAATAGAACACCATACTTTTTATTGCATATTCAGATTCTACACAAAATTATAAATAATTTTTGTTAACATTTTCCTATACCTATATCTTACCGTTTTTGAGAAAATAATTAATTACTATTTTTTTTCAGAAACATCACCATGTAAAAAACATTTAATATTACGTGCCTAATCGAGCTGGAAAGTAGAATTTTTTTGGGGGGTAGACAATGCATGTATTTAAAAGATCTAATGTTATTATAGCAATATATCTTACAGGGTGTCCCAAAAAAATTGCATTTTTACCGATATTAAATAATGATTAAAACTCTTTTTTTTAAATACAACATATTGTATTTTATCCCATTTTTAAATAGACCAATAATTTACCCACAAATTATCCATGCATGTTTCTATACTCATCTGCCACCGTTTTTTAAATACCAAGCGAATTTTAATTATTTTTTCCCTGTTTTTAAATACCATCCACAATAAACCAACGGCTTAATTTACAATAAACCTAGGTAGGCCATGGAGTTTTTTTTTAAATTGTCCTAACAACTATTTGACATAAAAATTTAAAATTTTACATTTTGTTTAATTAATAGCTAATAATGAGCCTAAATGCTTAAAAAATTAAAATTTGCTTGTATTTAAAAAACGGGGGCAGGTGGGTATAGAAATATGTATGAACATTTTGTAGGTAAATTATTGGTCTATTCGAAAATGGGATAAAACACAGTTTGTTGTATTTAAAAAAAAATGAATTTTAATCATTATTTAATATTGGTAAAAATGCAATTTTTTTGGGACACCCTGTTAGATATATTGCTATAATAGCATGAAGATCTTTTAAATACATGCATTGTATATAACCCAAAAATTTCTAGTATCCAACTCGATTAGGCACGTAAATATTAAACCTTTTTGACATGGTGATGTTTTTTAAAAAAATTGTAAGTAATTATTTTCTTAAAAACAGTAAGATATAGGTATAAGAAGATATTAACAAAAATAACGTAGAATCCGAATATGCAATAAAAAATAGGGTGTTCTATATAAAATTACAATGTTGCCATTGGTTTCGGTTAGATCTGGCAACGCTGCACTTGCCAAAATATTTTTAGAATGTAGCTTATCACCTCTTATGACCGTGTGCCAAATTTTAAAAAGATCGTTTTTTTGGTTCTCCAGAACTTTTAATAGGACCCTCAACGTGAATCACCCTCTATAAATTATTGAAGTTGGCATTTATTAATGAAATTGGGTCAAAAGATATACGAGAAATCGGATAATCATTTTTTTTTTTGCTGTTTGGCCTTACATACTATGTAGGATAATCATTTAAAAAATACGAAAATGAGCCCTAGCAGTTTTCTTTCATGTGCAGTCCCAACGAATTCTTGGATAGAAATAAAGTAAACAAACCTTGTTTGGCATTAATATGTTCAGGGGGGCAAGGAGGGATAGTTCTTGTAAAAACACGGCCCAACAACACACTAAATAACATCACTCCGGAAATAATAACTTTTTCAATGTTTATGGCATTTCCCCATAAATCACGTTTTTATAAATCGATGATTCTTTACTGTTAAAAATAAATTTTAAAGCCGGAAAACTATTTTTGCTTATTATCTGAAGTGACAGACAGACATGACATTTACTTTAGATGCCCTATAGGCCTTTTCATCATGTGACAAGCGCAAGCGCAGTCTCCATGTTGAAATGGCGGCAATTCAAAAGTTTCGTACTGTTTTGATCGACAATGGCTGGGAATGAAGGAATAACTCCCCAATTAAATCATTTACTGGAAAAAATCGTTGATGGTGCTTCACTGATTTAAAATTCAGTTGAAGCCCATAATTGTACGCAATTAAAAAGGTAGCTTAAATGTCATGGACGTCTTTAAAAAGGAAAAAGAAGTGAGCTGATTGAGAGGTTAGGCATCATTACTTCTTTACTATACAAAAAGTATCTATAATTTTATTCTAATTAGGCCTACCACATATAAACAATTGTTATATTGATTAAATTGTATTGTATTTAAATGATTTATAGCGTGTATCACTCTTACATACTCCATAACAACACCGCTTCTCGTTCCTTTTCGTACTGATATCATTATAATAATCGATTTAAAAAACCTATTTGCTAATTAAGGCACTTTTTTCTTTATTTTCGTATTTCTTTTCTTCAATAACTATACTTTCTTTAGTATTTTTTTATTTTAATTATGTGTTTACAGGCCCTATTACATGATTGTTTACAAAAAACAGTACGAAAAAAATGGCGGATACTGACGCATGCCCACAAAAAAAAATTGTGATGAAAAGGCCTATTCGATTGCTGTTGATCAAGTCAGTTTACAAAACGTGTTATTGAATAATACAACCTACTAGAAAGAGATAAAATGATATTGGAGTGCCGTACAACACCTGATTTACTATCATTTTTTATTAAACGAATGCTTGGAACTGTCATATTAATAAATGTTTATATTTAAATCGATGTTGCCTATATTAACACAAAAACCAATATTTTTGAATAATTTTATTACATTTTCAAGGTAATTTCCTGATTTTGGTTTTGAGATCTGGCAATTTGTTTACGTTTTTCCAAAACAAAAACAAACAGATCACTATACCAAACACCCTGCCTACAAACTGGCTTTGCGTTAATTCTAGTCCTTGAGTTCGTTGTGCAGTCCTTTTTTATTTATCATTTTCAGATTAAAGATGACTATTTTAGATTTTTTTTTCATTTACAGTACAGGTAAAGTAAAAAAAACGGAATATTTGGACTTTGTTGGATAACCCTGTATGTCAGTATACGTATAGTTATAGTAGCTCAACTATAACTAAAATAGGTGGATAAACACATGAAAGTGGCCGGCTTGCTAAGCTGATGAAAACAGAAAACAGCTCAAGCAAAAAACAATAAGAATTTTACGTTATTTTGAGATCCCCAGATAAAGAAAAGCATGGTTCTCTAATTTCATTAGTTAAGTTTACATTATTAATAATACATATATACATTTTAGGTAGTTTACTCACGGATTCGATGACCTCTACATAGAAGCATCAAACGCACGTATACACGTCTTTAAGAGTCAATAAGCATTGTCTAACATATCCAAGTTTCAAAAAGTCGACCTTTAATAATTGTCAATATCGAAAAAAATAAGAATTATTAACAAATTTCATTTATCTGAAGAAAAAAAAAGTTCATCTTTCACAATCCTGTGACCTTATAAGAGAGAGTGTATAAAAATAATAATGTGCTTTGCCTGACATAAAAATTGCTGGTTGACATCTGTTTCCACGGTGCTATGATAACCAATGTTATTCACAACTGACGCCATATTTTGATTCAAAGAATATATTAAAAGTTTTCGTTCGTTCAATAAATACCTAGGAAATTTCCTGTAAGAATAATGGTTAAATCAGTGACGATGAAATGGAAACTGGCACTCCACCCGAAATTACAGAAGCAACGAACACGGCGTGCTACAATTTATTACCAGAAAAAACAAGAAGCAAATACGAAGCCGTTTATAATTTGTTTATGGACTGGAAATAAAACCAAAACGACAATTCATTTTTCGAAAACGTCGTCTTGGTTTATTTTGAAGAACTTTCCCATAAATATTAGTCTTCTTCCTTATGGGCACACTATTCTATGTTGAGAAGCACCCTAAGATTAAAACATGATGTTCAAATAGAAAAGTATTCGAAACTTAGAGTCGGAGGGATACCATGCAAAAAAACCAAAAACATTTACCTCTGAGGAAATCCATAAATTCATCGATGGGGCACCAAATAAAGATCATCTCGTAACTAAGGTAACAATTTAAAAATATAACGCTACCCTTCTTTTAATTATGTTTTTTTTTCTGAAATTTAAGGTTGCATTAATTATGGGGATTGCCGGCGCTTGCCGCAATACTGAGTTGCGTCAAATGAACATCACCGACATAAAGGATCTAGGTTCAGCGTTTTTAGTAAACATACCAAACACAAAAACTAAAATATCCAACAAATTTATTGTCACTAATAAATACTACGAGGTATGCAAAAAATATAATAATATTTGACCAAAATATCTTTCCTGTCCAACTTCATTTTTTCTAACTTATAAACAAGGTAAATGTACGATCCAATCTATTGAAATTAACAAATTTGGATCAATGGGAAAAAAGTTGCTATTTTTTTAACTCTACCAAATCCAGAACTATATACCGGCCATACGTTAGGAAGATCGTCCGCCACTCTTCTGGTTGACGGTGGTGGCGATATCACAGCTTTAAAAAGACATGGTGGGTGGAAATCCACCTCAATAGCAGAGGGCTACATAGACCAATCGCTACGACACAAAATAGACACTGCAAATAAAATTTTTAAAACAGTTAACGTAAATGCGAGTATGTCATCGACTGTGAATATGCATAAAAATACAAATAACGAAAACGTTAATTTAGACACTAATACCACTCCAACTTTAAATTTCACAAATTGTTCCAATATCACAATAAATATTTTCAAAGAAAACATTAGTAATTAATAATTTCATGTAATTTACCATAATGTGTTCTAAAAAATAAGTTTGAACAAAATAGAATTTTATTATGCAAAGTTTGAAGAGTTAATAACAAATCACCGATAAAGAAAATTTTAAAAATATTCATATCTTAGTATCTCTATCACAAGGTTGGTAATTAAAGTAAAATTGTAAAACAAATTATAAAGTACTTGGGCTTCTCTCATGTACTTTTAGTAGGAAGTTCCGAAAAATTTGATTAAAGTGCAGCTATGATAAATCATTGAAAAGGTAATTTAAACAGCTATGTAACTCCCTGTATAAAAGACAAGGCGGAGAAAAAGTATAGTATTCTACTCACAGATAATAGCTATTACTTACTCGATGAATTACGTCGCAAACTTCATCATCGTGAGTAATAGCTATAATTACATGCTCATTGAAAAATATACTATTACTGCATACTGTAATGATCGTCTACTAGTTTAATCAACCTTGCCTGCATTAAAAGTCCTTATATAGATGAGATCTAAATAATGTTAGTGCTAATTATAACTTATGTAAAATATTTACTTTTTAAAGGCAGCTTTTTTTGCATGAAACTTGTTTGGTGATTGGTGCATGATTTTAAATTATATTTTATTGTAGTTTTTTCCCCATGTTTAATCTATAAAATTTTAAACGCAATATAAATACAATCGATCAAAAATATTAAAGATTATCACTAAAAAAAAATTCGTTTAGCTGGAATATGCCAAAAATTGCGCAGTTAGGAAGCCTGTTCAACCCGAATACGAACAAGTTGCTTATGTCTATTCTGACCTTCTTAAGCAAAACAAAAAATGATTTAACCCACATATTTGAAAAAAAAAATCTCTGAAACACGTCTAAACTCTAAGTGATCTGTGGTTATTCCGTGTATTCGCATGGGCGTAATTTACATTATAACAAAAAGTCATATTTATTTTCTTGAACATTAAAGAGAAAATTAAGATAATTACTTAATAAAAATTAGATGTCATACTACTCTTACCT
Source organism: Listronotus oregonensis (assembly GCA_019359885.1). Lineage (NCBI taxonomy): Eukaryota > Metazoa > Arthropoda > Insecta > Coleoptera > Curculionidae > Listronotus > Listronotus oregonensis. The sequence continues at coordinate 33,963 of JAHBCN010002105.1, forward strand.
TACAGATACGCAGTTCATGCCAACAAATTACACATCTTCTCTGCGTTTACAGGGCAAATGCCAAAAATTTTGAAAATTTATTAATTTGACCTTTCAGGTAAATTAGGTCTTTAAGCTGGGATGCATTTTTTTCTATTTACGTTTATAGTAATATGACCAATTGTCCTTTCTTAGAAAGGACAGTCCTTGTCTTCCAGATTTTGTCCTTTCTTAAAAAGTGTTCTCCTACGCGTGCTCCTTTTCGATATTTAAAAACTTATCTGTTATTCTCTGCATTTAGAGATACTACGCCGTACTGTTACTACTGTTACGCGTCATGTCACGATATAGTTCAAAAAATTGCAATTATGAAAGTTTTAGGATAATAAAAAGTGAGAATGTGAAAAGTGAGAAAGTAAGAAGTCAAAATTAAATTGGAATATTTTCGCAGCAGAACTTACAGCCAAATTCAAATAAAGTATATTTTTTGCTCCAAAATTTCCATTATGTTATTAGGTAATGATATATTGACAAAAAATATTTGTTAATTAGAAAAATTCGCATTTAATTAAATAATTAAAAGAACGTAAGCATGTTAAGTGTATATTTATCTGGATGAATAAAATGTGTAATTTTATTAAATTGTATTTTTTGTCTAAAATTTTTTCGTCCCCCTTTTTACTGTAAAACAATTGGTCACCTTATTTATAGGGATGCGCTTTTATACTTACTACGGTGATTTATTAATTAAGCCTCTTCAACCTGAATACGAACACTAAGTTGCTTTTGTCCATTCTGACCTTCTTAAGCAAAACAACAAATAATTTAAACCACATATTTAAAAAAAGAGCTCTGAAAAACGTCTGAACTTTGCGTGATCAGTGGTTATTCCGTGTATCGCATGGGCCTAATTTACATTATAGGGATGCGCTTTTATACTTACTACGGTGATCTATTAATTATGCCTTTTCAACCTGAATACGAACACTAAGTTGCTTTTGTCCATTCTGACCTTCTTAAGCAAAACAAAAAATAGTTTAAACCAAATGTTTAAAAAAAAAGAGCTCTGAAAAACGTCTGAACTTTGCGTGATCAGTGGTTATTCCGTGTATCGCATGGGCGTAGTTTACATTATAACAAAAAGTCATATTTATTTTCTTGGACATTTAAGAGAAAATTAAGATAATTACTTAATAAAAATTCGATGTCATACTACCCTTAGCTTACAGATACGCAGTTGATGCCAACAAATTTCACATCCTTGCGTCTTCAGGGCAAATCCCAAAAATTTTGAAAATCTCTATTAATTTGACTTTTCAAGTAAATTACCGCTTTAAGTCGGGATACATTTTTTTTCTATTTACGTTTATAGTAATGTAACCAATTGTCCTTCCTTAGGAAGGACAGTCCTCCTCTCACAGATTATGTCCTTCCTTAAAAAGTGTTCTCCTACGCGTCCTTCTTTTCGATATTTAAAAGCTTATTTGTTATTTTCTGTATTTAGAGATACTACGCCGTACTGTTACGCTTCATGTCACGGTACAGTTCGAAAAGTTGCAATTATGAAACTTTTAGGGTAATAAAAAGTAAGTGGGAAAGTAAGAAATCAAAATTGAATGTGGATATTTTAGCAGCTGCACTTACAGCAAAATTCAATATAAAGTATATTTTTTGCTCCAAAATTTCCAATATGTTGTTAGGTAATGATATATTGACAAAATATATGTATTAGTTAAAAAATACGCGTTAAATTAAACAATTAAAAGAAATGTAAGCATGTTTAATGTATATTTATTTGGATTAATAAAATGTTTTATTTTAATTAATTGTCTTTTTTTCTTAAATTTTTTCATCCTTCTTTTTACTGTACCAAAATTGATCACCTTATTTATAGGGATGCGCTTTTATACTTACTACGGTGACTTATTAATTATTATTTCCTATTGATAATGGATTAAAATCAAATACGACCTATTTTATATTAAGTATATCTTTTTTTATATTTTACAACTGGTTCGCTTTATATATTTTTTTTAATAATATTTTCTTATTACATTATTTATATTACAAGATAAACTGATAATATGCCAAAAATAGCTTAACAATCCTATAGTCTGACAAACTTAACTGTAGCAGCGAAAGGAATTCAAACTATTTCGAACGAATATATGTGTGTGTGCCAAGTTTAACTACAAGAAAGCAATAGTACTTACTACTTGTATACTCAAGTAGTAATTTTAATGTTAAAATTATTTTTTTTACAATAACTAAATAAAAAAAAGCTGAGAATTTAATGTGGTTGTTATATACTTTAATTTTTATTTAATATCTATTTTGTTTTACTAAAAGGAATATTATGGTATTAGGTAATTATTTTCCAAAGACCTTATCGATTTTGTCTAAACTGGCAACAAGGCTTGTCTAGTTGCGAACTAAACGAATCTGGTTGGTGGAGCTTGTCACATGTTTTGTTTCTATGGGGTAAATTTACTTGTGATTGGAAGTGTTTGCGCTGTTTCTAGTTCTTCTCCTGGAATGTCGAATATTTAAACATTCAGTGTCGGAGGTCGAAGGTTTTTTCCTTATTTCTAAGTGTTAAATTTGGTGTTGTGTAATTTTGTTTGTTTTGTTGTGTTTTGATTTTCTACCTTGTATATACATTTTTTAGTTCTTATTTTATTTTTTAATAGTATTACTATTGTTTTAAAATGAACAAATTTATTTGCGGAAAGACACTACATGGACAAACAAGAGAAGTGATAGCAAATGTTTATAGGTAAGTAAGTATCTTATAAAACAGTTATCATGTTTTTTCTATTGGGTTTGAACATTAAATATACGAAAAAGAAAGCTTTATAATATGTAGCGGCAACTAAAGTTGGCAAGTCATCTGTTTGCAACATTTTTTACGAAGAGGGTCTTTATTCGTCTTTATACCATTTTTTACGTCAAAAATATGAAAAAAGTATTGTTTTCATTAAGCTGTTAGCAAGTAACAAAGAGAGCGGGCAAGTCTCGATGATTAGGCAACCGCTTGTCACTAAATAAAGACTGAGTAATAGGCTTTTATTTCAGAACTTAACACTGCTATATACAGAATAAAGCATACAGCTTTTCATAAATTAAATAAAAGCTACTTTTAAATATACTTTTGTCCATTTGATTTTTGTTTTATTTTGTTAATAGGGTTTGCGATAAAGAAGCCGCAAGCAATTCTCTAAAATTGCCACTTAAACGTAAGCTTGATCGGGTATCTCTTTACACCGGAGTTTCCGTATTAACTGTACGAAAAATTAATAAAGAAGATAAGGAACGGTGGAAAATAACCCCAATCAAATGTTATTCAGTCCTAAAAAAAAATGACGGCGTCTTTCTCTTGTCGAGAAGAATGAAAATTTTGATTTTCAAGTGATAAGACATATGATAAATAGGTTTTATCTTGAATTGAAAGTTGTCCCGACAACTAGAAAATTGCTGCAAAAATTGCGAGAAAATTCAAATTTTCCATATTCTAGGGAAACACTTAGGACGTTACTAATAATGTTAACAATGCCTGTTTGATCTTTAAAGCAGGGTTAGCAACGCTTGATTACCATGGCCAAATGAATAGGGAAAATTTTACCCGATGGCTGACTGAGAAACTTCTTCCTAATATACCGGCCAATTCGGTTATTGTATTTGACAATGCTCCTTATCATTCCATCCAGGAAGATAAAACACTGACAAAGTGGTCTTTGACAAATAATATAGTCGCCTGGTTAACAAAGAAAGGTACTTATAACCTAAAACAGCCACACATTACATTACAAATTAAAATATTTTATAGGTATAAATTATGACTTAACTGCCAGAAAATTTGGGCTGTATGATTTGGTATTAAAAAATAAACCCCCTGATCATCAAAAAAATTACGAAGTTGATCGAATCATTAGATCAATGGGTCATAACACTCTTAGAACCCCTCCTTATTTATGCTAGTTAAATCCTCTAGAATTAGCGTGGGCAAAACTTAAATTTATTATAAGAAACCGGAATACAACCGGAAACTTTAACCTAACTACATTAAAAGAAGTCACTGAAGAAGCAATATCCTCCATATCCATTAATGATTGGCAGAAATTTTGTCAACGTGTTAGAAACACCAAAGATAAATTTTAGTAAACTGACCAATTTATGGAGGAAATTAAACCTATTATAATTGCTGCAGAACTAGAAGATAATAGCTATACTTATAGTGACGATGATGATAATGATGGGGAAGTTGACGTATAGTAATGCTTACTTAGTAAGTTTTTTTATTTTATAAATTTCTCATTTCAAAAACTGCAATGATAATACTACAGGGAAGGTAAAACGACGTTTCCTCATTTTGAATTATTACCAAAAATTAAAAATACCGCCTATTTTAGAGGTAAACAAATAAAAAAAACCGATTAGATTGTAAAATTTTTCTACATTTTTACCTTTCCATGAAATATTTTGTGAAATTGTTACTGATGGCCTTTAAATGTTTATTTGAAGCACATTTAATATATTTAAAAAAACAAATTACAAAATAAAATATTCTAACTTTAGAAAATCGCACGCGCTGTGCTTTTTATGAATGAATACGCCATGTTTGGTTTACAACTTCCTCCTAGACGCCGCACTGTCACAGATACGGTTGGCAGACTATAAGTAATGCCTGTTTTACACATATAGTCTGGCAACCGCGTCTGTGACAGTGCGGCGTCGTAAGGGAAGAAGTTGTAAACCAAACATGGCAACTTCATTCATAAAAAGCACAGCGGCGTGCGGATTTTCAAAAGTTCAGGAATATTTTGTAATTTGTTTAAATGTAATAATGTGACAGTATACATTTATGTTTTATTTAAAATATATTTTAAATGTATGGTCGTTCCAAAAATAAAGGCATTTCAAGACCATCAGTAACAATCAAAAATATTTCATGGAAAGTTAAAAATGCAGAAAACGTCATCATCTAATCGGTTTTTTTATTTGTTTACGTTTAAGATAGGCGGTATTTTTAATTTTTGGTAAAAAATTCAAAATGAGAAACTTTCTACGTTCCCTGTAGTATTATCATTGCAATTTTTGATAAATGACAAAGAAATTTAAAAAATAAAAACTTACTAAGTAAGCATTACTATTACTATAATGTTAAATCATTATCTACCCATGTATATATTTGTACCTCCAATGTAATATATTAGGACGCTCCATTATTTTTTTTTTATTTAAAAATTTACGCCAAAAAAACCGTTTGATATTAGTAATGTCCTAAGTGTTTCCCTAGAATATGAAAAATTTAAATCTTCTCGCAATTTTTGCAACAATTTTCTACTTGTCGGGACAACTTTCAATTTAAGATAAAACCTATTTATCATATGTCTTATCACTTTAAATTCAAAATTTTTATTCTTCTCGACAAGAGAAAGACGCCGTCGTTTTTTTTTAGGACTGGATAACATTTGATTGGGGTTATTTTCCAACCGCTCCTTATCTTCTTTATTAATTTTTCGTACAGTTGATACGGCAACTCCGGTGTAAAGAGATACCCGATCAAACTTACGGTTAAGTGGCAATTTTAAAGAATTGCTTGCGGCTTCTTCATCTCAAACCCTATTAACAAAATAAAACAAAAATCAAATGGACAAAAGTATATTTTAAAGTAGCTTTTATTTAATTTATGAAAAGCTGTATGCTTTATTCTGTGTAAAACAGTGTTAGTTCTGAAATAAAAGCGTATTACTCAGTCTTTATTTAGTGACAAGCGGGTTGCCTAATCATCGAGACTTGCCCGCTTTCTTTGTTACTTGCTAACAGCTTAATGAAAACAATACTTTTTTCATATTTTTGACGTAAAAATGGTATAAAGACGAATAAAGACCCTCTTCGTAAAAAATGTTGCAAACAGATGACTTGCCAACTTTAGTTGCCGCTACATATTATAAAGCTTTCTTTTTCGTATATGTAATGTTTAAACCCAATAGAAAAAACATTATTACTGTTTTATAAGATTATTACTTACCTATAAACATTTGCTATTACTTCTTTTGTTTGTCCATGTAGTGTCTTTCCGCAAGTAAATTTGTTCATTTTAAAACAATAGTAATACTATTGAAATACTATTTAAAAATCAAATAAGAACTAAAAATGTATATACAAGGTAGAAAAACAAAACACAACAAAACAAGCAAAATTACTCAACACCAAATTTAACACTTAGAAATAAGGATAAAACCTTCGACCTCCGACACTGAATGTTTAAATATTCGACATTCCAAGAGAGGAACCAGAAACAACGCAAACACTTCCAATCACAAGTAAATTTACCCCATAGAAACAAAACATGTGACAAGCTCCACCAACCAGGTTCGTTTACTTCGCAACTGGACAAGCCTTTTGTTTGATGTTGCCAGTTTAGACAAAATCGATAAGGTCTTTGGAAAATAATTACCTAATAACATAATATTCCTTAGTAAAACAAATTAGATATTAAATAAAAATTAAAGTATATAACAACCACATTTAATGCTCAGCTTTTTTTCAATATTTTATTTTGTTATTGTAAAAAAAAATATTTTAACATTAAAATTACTACTTGAGTATATAGTAGTAAGTACTATTGCTATCTTGTAGTTAAACTTGGCACACACACATATATTCGTTCGAAATAGTTTAAATTCCTTTCGCTGCTACAGTTAAGTTTGTCAGACTATACAATGACATAAGGAAGTTATTTTCATTTGATGAAATCAGATTGACTTTTATACAAGTGATACAAAAAAATAGTGTTTAGTGATACAGTGTCAAATTTGTAATAAGTTGATCGTCAACAAAAAAAAAGGTTCAGTTATTGTTAAGCTTAAAAAAAACGGATCTTACCAAACGGAAACGCTTAATATCAATTCACTTTAAAAACAAATTAGCCAAACAGTGCTCTTTTAACCTGTATATTTAAAAATATTAGGTACCTATACATTTACTACCTTTTAAAATTGAAACTACAAAGAATTAAAGTAATGTAAATTTTATAGCAAAGTCGACTTTAATACATATGACCAAAAAAGATAGTCTTTCGCACAAGATAGCATTATTTACGTAAAAGTTTAAAAATTGGATATGCTTAGATTAGGTACTTAATATATAACAATCTACAAAATTGTTTATAAGTATAGAAAGGCTTAACTGGGAAAATATTTTACATAAGGCCAAAGAGATACATTTTATCAAAAATGTGTTCGACTCTGCCAGGGGTATTTAAGAGGACAGTGTTGAAGATTGATAAAACAATTTTTACTAATAGGATATTATTTGTACAATTTATTGTTTTTTTGATGTTAAAATTCTTCTTTTACTCAAGCTACCCTGTAGTATTTAAATCTAAGAAAATATTAGTTTTTCTTTGCACTACATTTTTCTCGTTTTACATTTCTTACTTGTGGAATATACAATTTTTGAAGTTGAAGTAGGGGCATTTCTACAATAATATGCAATAGAAATCCACAAAATATTGATAATATAGCATCTCTGACAAAAGATATACCCTGAAACAAAAAACATAATAATTTTAATGGTTTTATTTAGGTTTTAAATTAAAGTATCAGGTAACCAAATAAGTTTGTGCGGTTGCTGTATATCGCACATTGCCATGAATATTGTTTATGTTGTTGATCAATAGCGATTGTTTCTTACCTGCTGTCGCTTTAGTATGAATCCTTCTTTTCTCACACACATATAAAGTTGCTGAAAATTGTTACATTCCTAATTTTAATAATTGAAAATGAAGACAAATAAAACAGTTATTCGAAGTTGTTTGCTGTATTAGTACAAACTTGGTGCAAAAGCTGCAGGGGCGGCGCGAAAAATATGTATCGCATTCGGAGATGATGCCGTTAGTGACCGAACACAGAAGTGGTTCAAAAAATTTTCTTCGGGAGATCTCAGTTTGTGCGATGAACCGCGCTCAGGGACACCAAAAATCATAAACAACGAGGATCTTCGTCAGGTTGCGGACTCAAATTCCAGGACAACGTGCCAAAAACTTGCAGAAATGTTCCATGTGAGTCCTAAAATTTGGTTGCATCTTCATTAGCTAGGAAAGACGTGGAAGTTAAGCAAATGGATCCCACATGAATTGACAAATGATAACAAATTAAGTTGTCTTACCATTTGTTCAGCAAACATTTCACGCAACGCTAATGAACCATTTCTTAATCGGTTATTAAGCTGCGAAGAAATATGGATCTTGTATTCGAATTCTCAGCGTTCGTATCATTAGTTGTCGCCTATTGATTCGGTACCACACACGCCCAAGGCTTCCTTGCACCCAAATAAGGTTTTGTTGTGTGTTTGGTAGACAGCAAATGAAATTGTCCTTTATGAGTTTTTGGAAAGGGGTCAAACTATCACTGCTAACTTGTATTGTGAGCAGCTTTACCGAGTACAAGCAGCACTCATCCAGAAACAGCCTTCTTTAATCAATCGGAAGAAAGTGATATTCTTACAGGATAACGCCCAGCCTCATACCGCAAGAGTGACCAGAAAAAAAAAATGCTGAACTCGGCTGGGAAACGTTTTTTGTCTCTTGACAACTGTATAAGGCACCGACAGTTTACAACTCGAGATGGTGTAATAAATGCAGTCCCCCAATTTTTTGACTCCAAATCCAGGGAGTTCTACAATACCGGCATACAAAAATTGGTTCCACGTTGGCAAAAGGTGATTGATTGTGATGGTAATTACTTCGACGAATAAATAGTGTCTTATTGTTTTTAATACAAATTTATATTTTTCTACCAAAAACCGCACGAACTTATTTGGTTACCTGATAAAATATTTTATTAAGACATTTTAGTTATTGACATAAATAATAAATCACACTGTCTAAAATAGCAGAGTAGTAAATTTCTCGTATATAAATAATAAAACATATAAAAAGTATTTGTTAAATTTGGAAAGTTGTGGGTAATTTTCTTTGCACAATAGGTTTTAAACACAATATAAAGTACAACTTAGTTATATAAAACTACCATTTAATTAGTCACAATCGTTGTACGAAATAATACATTCTGTTTTTTAATAATTTTTCTAAATTAAAATTGCATACTTACTAAAACATAATCGGAAACATAAAAGGGTTGTTTGGCGACAGCTGTTCTAAAAAATACTATTCCAAATTGTACTACATAGGTGCTGTAAGTAAAGTTACCCAAAAATAAAACTGGCTTCCATTCACAGACTTTTCTAATAATACCTTAAAATTAAAATAAAAAGAAAAAGTTTAACACCTCAAAGAGTGGTTGAATAAAAGTTATAGTATTGAAGTGTTTTGTCATTATAAAAAAATATTCTGTAACGTTTATTTTCTTAACTAATAACCAAATTATGAAATTTTACATTTTACTGTAGTCTCAAAGTTTTAGCTTCTGTAAAGACATATTAAAATATAATTTGATTCTTCGTTTATTTACTAATAAAGTTAAAGTATTTGGATATAATGCATACAATAATTTTTTTCCGTGCTACAGGGCGCGGCAGCATAACTTCCTTTTTCAAAACCTAATTAAACGCATCGTATTAATCAGAAAATTTTAATTTGATTTTTACAATGTTGGTACATACCTAAAGTTTTGTTTTACATAGCTTTGAAGAGAAAATCACATAGGTGACTTCCCCCATCTTCGATACATTAAGTAAACCTATTTCTGGCGCTTCTCATGACTCTTATAAGCATAGCAGGCGTTATGTTGGCAATTTCTTCGTGGATATTCACATAAACACGGGATTTCAAAAAACCCCATAGAAAAAAATCACAAGCGGATAAATCGGGAGATCGTGCCGGCCATTGTAAATCGCCCCTGGTTGAGATAAAGCGTTCTGGGAAGTGTTTTCTCAAAACAGCCATCGACGATCTTGCGGTGTGTGTTTTTGGAACCAAATGTCCCCCAAGTCCAACTCATCTAGCCGTGGGAAAAAATGCTGTAATCTGTTTACATACCGGTCCGAATTCACTGAAACTGCGACTTCATTTTCCTCAAAAAACTAGGCACCAATAATTGCATCTGAGAAAATTGTACCCCACACTGTAACTTTAGGTGAATGCAAAGGTCTTTTATGCAATTCTTAAGGATTGGGGTCAGCCCAGTAGCGCATGTTTTGTTTATTCACGAACCCACACACATGGAAATGGAACGACATCCAGAAGAACCTTACACGCGTTCCTCCGAGAATTGTAGTCAGGTTCTGACAATTTCTGCACAATCACCATCTTATATGGATGGAAATGTAGCTCTTTATGGAGAATTAATTCTCCTTAAAAAACGATCGGAAACTCCAAGGGCAGACGCATGTTTGCGCGCAGAACGCCCTGGTGATCGCAACATTGAAGCTCTCACTGCCTCAATGATCTCAGGTGATCTAATAGGCCGAGGAACTCCAGTTCTTCGTTTTGTCGCACTTGCAGTTTGTCTAAGCGTAGTGACCCACATAATAATTGATTTCTGGTCCGAAACGGTCAACGAGGCTAAATTGAAGCGATTCGAAACACCCGCTCGAAAAGTAGGCCTCGACGGCAAGCGCATGCTCCTTACTGTTCCAACGCATGATGGCGACTGAGCTGTGCCGGGACAAAACTTTATAACCCCGCCTCTCGAACGAGGCCACTAGCACTCCGCTATAAGATCAATCGACTGAATGGCGCGCATTTCAAAAAAGGAAGTTATGCTGCCGCACCCTGTATAGCCTCAAAAAAGTTTGTTTGCTTAACTAGTATTAAAGAAGTAACAAAACGGATAATAAAATTAGTTTTACAAATTTTAACGTACTGTTTTCTTGCTGAGACATGCCCAAAATACCAATGCCAATTCCCAGAGCATAACAGGGTTTTACTAAACCAGAGAGTAAAACGGTGACGAATGGTGAATACTCGTAGGATGAAATATACACTACGGCTGTGGGTAGTGTGATGAATATCGACATCCAAATAAAGGAATACTAAAATGAGGAAAAAAAGTTATTAAAATTTATTAAATATTTAAAAAACTTATCCGTAAATGTATATAAAAAAGTAAATATGCCAAAAACAAATTAAATGCTAAACGCCCTTTAATCATTTTATTTGAAAAAGCTAGAGCTACGCAGGCACAAGATCTTATCTACGAGCGGCTAGCAACCTTCAATGTCTCCTAATGAGTGATAAAAAAAATTAAGCATCCATTTATATATAATACATTTAATTAATTTTATGCTTATATATTATATAGCAAACAATAGCTAATAAATGATTATGTGATCAACCAAATCGGATATTGAATAACGAAATTAAGTTTAATAATGTGTTAATAGACCTGGAGCCGAAAGGGGTTTTTGCATGTATCATACGCCCCACTTTGAACTCCCGGTATGGCATTCCTAAAGTAAAGCTTTTAGGAGGGGTGAATTTTCAAACTTGTAAGTAATATCCATGCCCTTGGATCATAGGCCACACTTTGATTATTGATTTATGTCTTCAAGAAGGTCGCCAAAGTCCGCGAACCCAATATACCATACCAATATGGCGTCACTTAAGGTCCGCCATACTGACCGAAAGGTGTAATTTTTCGACTGTAGACATGGACCATGGGCCCCACGCTGTTGTTTCGTGATCTTTGTTAACAATGAACTGTAGAACAAAGAATTCAAAACGCCATACCTCTGGGGCATCGCCAAGTGGCCGCCATAATGGAGCAAACATGTCATTTTAGCAATGAACGCCTCATTATGGCGATCACTTGGCGATGTCCCAGAGGTATGGCGTTTTGAAATCTTTGTTCTACAGTTTATTGTTAACAATAATCACGAAACAACAGCGTGGGCCCATGATCCATGACCACAGTAGAAAAATTACACCTTTCGGTCAATGACGGACCTTAAGTAACGCCATATTGGTATGGCATATTGGGTTCGCGGACCTTGGCGACCTTCTTGACGACATAAATCAATAATCAAAGTGGGGCCTATGATCCAAGGGCATGGATATTACTTACACGTTTGAAAATTCATCCCTCCTAAAAGCTACACTTTAGGGATGCCATACCGGGAATTCAAAGTGGGGAATAACGTTGTCTATCAGCCCCCAAAGCCTCGACGTGGGGCCTATGATACATGCAAAAACCCTCTCGGCTCCAGGTGGTCTATAAAGATACTTGATTTCTTATACACTTACTGACACGTCTGAACATTGTTTGGGGTAGCTTATTTTACCCTAGCTTTAATTCATGTCTCAGTGCTACTAAAAGAATACAACTTAAATAGAAGCAGTCAAATATGAACGAAATTCTATAACTTTATCTTACACAACTATATTATTAAAATGACAATTTTATTATCTGTTCTGTGACAAAAATTAAATTTCTTAGATAAAATGCGCATAACTTATAAATGTATATCATAAATAATTTTCTGCAGTCAATTAGTTCATCGAAAATCGTTATTAAATTATGCATGTCGTTTTCTAAAGATCGTCTTTAACTAAAAAACTTACATATTTTAGCCAAATTTTCTTCCTTTCGATGGCAAAATAGCAACATCCTAGACACAGTCCTATCATATATGAAGCCATATTTGTAAATGTAGACGTATATATTGCATTGAATTTAAAAGATCTAAAATTATCATTCTTGGTATTCCTAAAAAACGTTATATTTACTGATGCAAGAGTTATTGAAAGACAAAACTTATATAATAAGAAGTCCTTGTTGGAACCTCAAATTACGATACGACAAAATACGACATTTTAGTGGCAAGTCTTCCAACGATTTAAAGAAAAAATGAATCCCAAAAAAATTAAATAATATTTAAAATGAAAATTGTTTTAACTTCAATATAAGAATTTAAGAAATTTTGACAGTTTTTTGTTTGAATTTATGACGTAGTATCATTTAAATTTTAAATATTATTTAATTTTCAATTAAATCTTTTAGAATTAATTTTATCTTAAGAACGGTGGTGGACTTGCCAACGAAACGTACCGGGCGAACCAAGCAACGGTATTTAAGTATGCTTGAAGGCAATGAATGGAAGATGGATGTTAGATTCCAACAAGATGGTGTACCCTCTCACTACTACAGGCCTGCTCGAGAATGGCTTGACGGAAATTATCTGGGACGTGGGATAGGTAGACGTGGCCCCTTCGAATGGCCGGCTAGGTCACCTGATATGACTCCCTTTGACTTTTTTTTCTGGGGGTACATAATATCTAATATATACGTTATGTAGCAAGAGTTTATAACTATACTAACTTACGACAAAATACGACGTTTAACCTATTAACTTTCTTTATAAAGTATCCTAAATACCTTAATTATTTTGCAGAAAAATATTAATATCGTTTCAATATTAGTCGTCTATTGCCAATAATCATATCTGTACTTCTATTCTAAGAGTTACCATTTGTTTCCCTAGCCTTTTAAGTCTTTTTATAATTAATTTTTTTAATGCTCCGTCTTAGTTCATTAGAAAAAAATCTAAATATATTTAATTTATGCTGAAGCTGGGTGTAACTACCAGTAAACAGAAAGAATATTTAATCAGCGGTTTCTGCTAGCCTAATATCTCAAACTCCTGAGGAAATTAGTGAATTACAAAGAACTGGTTGCGTAACGAGGAAAAAAGGATCAGCAAGAAAATCTATTTTAGAAGAAAAGCAAATTGTAATTCTGGGATCAGTTGTTAATAATCCGCAACAAGCAACAAAAATGCTAGCCGCGGATTGTAAGGTATCTAGGTCACTATAAGAAAATATCCAAAAAAACACAAAGTTTGCCCATATAAATTAATAATGTTGAACCAACTAACAGAAGACGACCCTGACAGAAGACTGCAGATTTGTGCGGTCAACGAGAATCTAGGCTACGTTAACTCCATTTGTTTCAATAATAAAAGTATTTTTTTAATAGTGTCGTTAACATTAAATAGGCAAAATATACATTATTGATCAGACACAAATCCTCACGTGTTTCTAGAGGGTCACACTCAAACTCCAGAAAGGGTTAACGTATGGGCGGATATTTTAGGTCCAATATTTATGGAGAAGAATTTAACCGGGCAATGGTATTTAGACATACCTCAAACTCGTATCCACCCCTTGATTTAAGAAGCAGTCCAGGTAACATGTATGTTAGATTCCAATAAGATGGTGTACCCCCTCACTACTACAGGCCTGCCCGAGAATGGTTTGAAAAAAAAAATTCGGGACGTTGGATAGGCACGTCTGCCTATCCAACGTCCCTTCAAATGGTCGGCTAGGTCACCTGATATGACACCGGACTTTTTTTGTGGGGTATATAAAATTAAAGGTATACGTTACGCAGCTAGAGTCAATAACTAACCTAACTTAAAAAAAAAAGACGTGTGTGGCAGTTTTACCCCGGAAATTTTAAATAATATTAGGCAAGAATTTCGAAACCGAATTTTTTATTATTAAGAAGTGAACGGTCAATATTTTGGGCAATTGTTAAAATAGTTACAAAGTAAGTTAAAGTCTGTTGCAATTATAAGGTATTTTTTGTTATTTACTTGTTAAATATTTGAGGTAAATTTTAGAAGCAATTTTAAAAATCCAAGCGGTGTTACGAAGAAAATCAAAGGGCTTTAAAAACAAAGTACTATATGAACCCCTCTTTAAATTTTAAAAAAACTGATAGTGCCCTCTTGGCACTAGGTCACGTGACCACGATAATTTTTATGTTAAAAAGTAATTTAAGTGTTGATTGATTGATTGATTGATAAACTAAATACACAAGTTGAGGTTTTGTCCGCCTCGACACTGCAGCCTACAGGGCTTGTTGTATCTCTTGTGTATTTGTTTCAGTTAAAAAGGTTTGACGCCTTAGACAGGTGTAGTAGCCCTTTTACTGTTCTTTTCTGGTCTCCAGCCTCCTGGTGGTTAGTGTCCACCATGAGGTTTTGATTTGTTCTCCAGTATGTAAGTGCAGGGCACTCATATATGATGTGAGAGGCTGTCTCTTCCTCTTCGTCACATAGTCTGCAAATGGGTTCTTCTCTATAGATGCCCATAGTGTGCATATGTTTTCTTAGGGTGCAGTGTCCATACACCTTCCATGATGTATTTCAGCCTTACCGCCGCCTGGTCCCTAGAACAGAAATCAGTTAGCTTTAAGGCATGTAATTCCTTCTTAATAAATATGCAGGATCTGACATTTCCAGAGTTGGAGTCATATATTAACTTACCTCCGGCTTCGCCTAAGCCCCCAACTTTTCCTTTAAAAAGCCAAGGTTGTTGTATGAGGGCTATGTCCGCGTCTCCACGAGATAGGAGCCTGCATAGGACAGCCGTGGCTGCCCTGTTATGTTGCAGGTTTGCTTGAAGCACCCGCAGTTCCTGCAGACTCCTGTTTGTGAGCTTTAGTCACTCTGAAGGTGATTGGGTTTAGGCCCAGAAAGCCCCTCTTGCCCAATTCCTTCAGGGCGTGTTCGTCCATAGCAAGTAAAAGGGTGATGGATGCCCTGTTTCTCACTACGGCTGCTGATGAGCCTCCAGTCACCTGTGTTGAGATCCTTGTTTTGGATCCCCAGATTCTGGAGGATTTTACCCGGCTCCTTGTCATCAAGGAGTTCCGTGGGTATAAATGTCACAACCTTGGCAGTTTTGACAACGTCCTTAGCGTATCCTACTCTAAGGGTCGCCCCCTCCCAGGGTTGAATTTTTGGAACTTTGTCCATTAGCCAGTCCCTGGCGTGATCGTTTAGGCAGGTTACGAAAAGTACCCCAGCCTGCGGGTGGCTACCCGCAAACTGTGGCCCCTCCCCCGCTGGAGACTTGAAGATCTCCCGAGTCATCGCCATCTGAATCTGTTTGGACTGTTCCGCGGTGAGTTTTCCTTCCGGAAACGAGCCTAACGAGACTGCCATTTTGTGGCCTGTAAGAGCCTGTTTGAAGGTTGCCCCAGTTGTTGTACTGGGTTTTACCTGTACATGCTCAGACCGGCCTTTCTTGGTTTGTCTCGCACAGGGTGACGGTGTGATGATTGCGGAGCTCTTCCGTTTGCCTTGCCTTGGGTTCGGTTCCCCAGACTTGGCTTTGCTGCCTGAAGGTTTCTCAGCCTCCAGATTGGCTTTGGTTTTCCTATTTGCCCTGGGCTTCCTGGGTTTTATAGGTTCACCTCTAGCTTTGGCCGCCTCAATTGCAAGTTTCCGGCGCTGTGCACCAGACATCCTGCGCTCGAGGTTGGGCTTCCGCTTTTGCTGGGTTTCTTGAGCTGCAGGATTAGTGCCTGCAGGTTCAAGTCCAGCGGGATTTACCTCAGGCGTAGGTGAGGCTTGGTCTTTATGACCTTCCTCCACCTCCATCTGAGTTGGATTGTTTTTTATTTTTATTGAATCCATATGATTCCCACGAGTGGTGCGGAAAGGAGGTCCATCCCAGCAGAGCCGCTTACTGGGACAAGGCTACTTACTCCAGAAGGGCGCCAGGTATTCTAGAGGGCTCGTTAAAGACACATCTCCCATGTGCCACGCATCCCTTCGGCACGGATGTCCTCACCACCTTGGGATTGGGTTGTAGAAGAAGAGGAAGAAGTAATGGGAAAATGAGTAGCTCCTAGCCTTTGGAAACCCAATGGCGCAGGGGCTTGGAAGAGCAAGAGTTGGCCAAGGGAGGCCAATAGAAAAGATTAAAGCTTGTCTCCCAAGACTAGTTTAAGAAAGGAGAGAAGATAGGTACCAGGTATCACTAGATGTGAGCACTGGTGGTGGTCCGCGGCAGCGACCTTTGCAAAGGATTTTGAGAATTTTATCTTCTCTCACCCTACTTATAATCGCCACTAGCCAGATTCTGTGAGAGACCTGGCCGATCCCCAATCCGCCACCCGGGGACGCGCTTGGTAGGTGCCACCCCCAATTTAAGTGTTACCCTTTAACCTAAATATAAACCGACCTTGATATCTTGTCCTGTTCAAAAATTAAGGGAGGGGGAATGGCTTTTAAAAACCGCACTGTATATCTACCATATTGTTCTATACAATTTCAGAAACATTAGCATTTGTAAACTATGCCTTATTAAATACCAGATTAATTCTGGAAAATTCTATACCAAGGGTGCCACCATATAACTATTTATATTTGTAACAACACCGTAACATTGCCTCCCTCTTAAATCTGATCATCTCGATCAGCTACATCGCCGTGATAGTTATATATCCAAAGAACAACTTTCATTTTACTTTTAGGGCCGCTTTGATTCAATAAATAAATCGTTAACCCTCTTTACTACTTTGGTAAGGTCCAAAAAATGTTGGCTAAAGCTGGAGTCTCATGCGTCCGATTTCCGATCAACCGACGTACGAAAATTTTTTAAATTTTTTGTCGGAAAACTTGCATGTCTCATTGATCCGAATTTTGGATCCGATATCCAGTCAAAAGAAAAGAAAATAAGATCATTTTAAAGGTCAACTATGAAACTGCAATGAAAAAAAGAGGAAATAATAACCTAACGGAACTAAAATATTATTTAATGGAAGAAAAGAAAGTGGTTGTTGAGTATGAGGTAAATTCAGGTTAAGGTTAAAATTTTTTAAAGATTTTAAATTATAGCTGTTTATTTTAATATTCAATATAAATTGAAATTACCCCAACAAAGTAAATAAAGTAAGGTTAGAAGACCAGAAAAAAACGTCCGACATCGTACAAAATTCAAATGAATTTACCTTCATCCGACGTCGGATAAAATATTAAAATATTCGGATGAAAAATGGCGCCAAAATGTTTTGACCAATCAAAATACTTTCGGATGATCGGATTGTCGGAAATCGGACACATGAGACTCCGGCTTTAGAGTTTGACTTTATTTATCAAAACCCAATCTTGTTTTCCAAAATTCAGAGTTTAAATAAAGAAAATTTTGTTATCAACAAAAAGTTTAAAAAATATTTTGATGTAAGTAATTTGATCATTTTATTATGTTTAATATATAAATTTAAAAAGATGCCGTACTTCGAAGAAAGTTAAATTTAGACATAAAGTACTTTTAAGAAAAGTTATCTTAGTAAGTAATAGAAAGTTCTATTCAAAATGAGTGTTTTTGTGATGCGAGGAACCTTACGCACAATAATTGTTAACCAAATAGATGATTTTATATACAGTGTGGTCATTTAAGTGTGCAACATATAGAATTTTTTAAATTAATTGCGGGATCAAAATACAAATATTGCCGTGCATGTTCAATAATCATATTAAATGCACTTAGAACGGATGCAAGTCAAACAGCATACAGGGTAGGTCAAAAAATATCAAAATTGTACAAGAGTAAAGTACCCTTATTTCAGAAAATTCAGTAAACTGTTAAAAAGAAAAGTTGTACAGAATTAAAAGTTATGTCTAAATATCAAAACATGGCCTTTTAGGATTCTTTTCTTTTTTTTTTTGGAAAATATTTCAAATTTCCCTTATTATTTTTTTATTATTCACCCAACACTTTTACAAATTATTTAAAATTAAATCAATTTCGCATACCCGTGTTTAACTTCGAGCATATTTGTAACATTAACTTAGATTTTTAAATTTTTAGGAAATCACAAACTTTCGTGTTTTCGCAGCGATATTAAACACAACCTTAAAAGTTTACAAAAATTCTTTTTTCATAAACCCTACTAAAAAAAAATCTTAGGAGGCCATGTTTTGGTATTTAGGCATAGCTTTTAATTCTGAACAACTTTTCTTTAACATATTGCTAAATTTTCTGAAATAAGGGTACTTTACTCTTGTGCAATTTTTAATTTTTTTGACCTACCCCGTATGTTATTTGACTTGCAACCGTTCTTAGTGCACCTAATATGATTATCGAACAACTTTCGGCCATATTTGTATTGCGATTATGCAATTAATAAAAAAAATCCCAAATGTTGCACACTTAAAGGACCACACTCTATAGATTGTAGATGTATAAAGATAGTGTACTTACTCAGGTGTCAACCGATAAATTATATCCAAACCATGTTTGTAACATATTATTGATGGTAACAATACTCCAACCAAAACACTTATGGCTAAGATGGTCCTAGTTTTATGACGATATTTCCATATTATAAAAAGTATTATAAGTGATACCACGTATAATTGTGTATCTGCTGCCAAATACCATGTAAGAAAATAGCACTAAAATAAAAACAAGTCTAAACTATCTAAAGTACAAAATAGTAAGATTACAAATAAAAATATTGTTATGGATTATTCGATAAGGACCACGACTATACCTATTTATTCCATAAATATATTTTTAATATAATCCAGAAGTCTATGTACCAAGCAATACCGGTATGTTGATGTATATACAAATTTTTTGTCCTTTTATTTAATTTTAGTATTTTGCAGTAATAGGACCTTTGAACATATTTTTTTATTGGCTAAAAATAACTCTTTTTACCTAAATATGAAATTTTATAACTGTGTTACAAGCATTTAAAATTTAGATATACAACTTTCCCACGAACACGATATCCACGTCACAACGTGCTAACCACACATATTTACAAGCCTGATCAAGAGAGTTTCAATATTACATTCTGGATGAAAGGGGAGGCGGAGTGAAGAAAATACAAACCGGAGCTAATCTGGATAAAAAAAAAACTTTTTATTTTTAATCAGTGGTTAGGTGCCATTTTCACTTGTTTATTTAAAAAGTAGAATAGTACAATCTGTTTGTTTGGTCTGACAATAACACATAAACAAAAAACGTATTGCATTGGTTCAAAAACTCAGTAACTCTAGTTGTTGCAGAAATACATCGTGCAACCTAGAAGCTATTTTTCTATAGCCACAAGAACACAAACTTTCCTTCTTAATTTTTGTAAAATAATAAAAATCTAAATTTAAACAGTAAATTTAAAAATAATCGTGACAACGCCGCCTTATTAAATTTCAAATAACCGCCACAGACTTTTAATTTTTGGGAACTCCTCTAGCAATCTAAAAATAAAAGACCACGCTTCGTATGAATAGCACGCTGCCCAAACGTGTCGACAACCGCGTAGTCATTCAGAAAACCGTACCTTTTGAGAGACGATAGGCGTTAATGAGAGGGTGTCAAGCGCCCGTCAAGGAAATAGACCAATAAAATGGGTCTTACGAAAAGCCGTGAAGGTCAAAGCTCGATGAAATTCAGTACAGCTGTGTGTTTTGTCGAGGTAACCATGGATGGAAAGTTCTCCAATTTTATTATGTTAAGAACGTAAATTCTATAGCATTTTCGGGAAAATCACCGAAATGTCTCTATTTAAATATTTAATAAAATGAAAGTCAGGTTTTCATGGTAGTACTTTTTCCATGTTAGCACAAGAAAATTGGCTATCACATCTTTTCTGTAATCAAGTAAAATTGTAAGGTCTCGTATAAAAGTGTATATTTCTAGCTAAGTTAAACTACTTAAATATTTATCCGTGTCGAATTTAAAATGACATACTCTACGTAAAGTTCCAAGGTTATGTTAAGTAGTCAATTATCAATAGTGTTACGTGCCGGAGCAGAACAGGCTTTAGCTGGGAGCAGTAAATAATACAAGTGATTTGTGAATGGTATGTTTTGAAGATTAGCAGGGAGTAAAGGTAATATCCGAATTTATTGATAAAAAAGTTCGTCAATAATAAATAAAAACTTAAATAGGGGGCCATGACTTGGTATTTAGGCATTACTTTAACTTTAAAACAAGTTTTCTATTTAACATTTTGTTTAATTTTCTGAAAAAAAGGGTACTTTACTCCTAAGCAGTTTTCAATTGTTTTACTTACCCCGTATATCCTTTGACTTTTAATAAAACTAACAACTGCTAATATAGTTTGGCATCATGCAATAACTTTTATAAAGAATATATATTTTCTGATAAATTACAAATTAAAAAGTTTCTCTTTTATGGCAAACTTGTAACTCTATACATAGATGTACATGCAAGCATACTAGCATTACTAAGTATTTTATTGTTACCTACTAACTAACCATCTCGGTTTCATTATGATGATTGTTGATAAAAAGAAGGTTGGTCCACCAATTTTTCCTACATCTTTGAAACTCTTTACCCGAATATATATTTGTTATAGGTCCATAAAATATATGCATTATCCATACTGTACTCGAAAGCATAATCATTACCAAGACTGGGGGCAAAATTCTAAAAAATATGATAATTACAATAAACATGATCCACGAGGGTGGTTCACGTTCTTTATCCCGCATTTTTTAACATACAAAAATGAAACTTGGGGATATCATACATTGTCAAATTTGCCGTTTTTTGACAAGTCACACATTCGAACACAAATTGTGCGCTAAGCTTTTAAAATGACAAGGTGGACCCATCTGAAACTGAAGATGAGGAGGGTGATAGATATCACGGCACCTAGGCCTCAGTAGGCCTGTTGTGCTTCCTCCTAAAGGGGACTCCTCACTCAGTACGCCGCCCATCCTACTGATTTAAAGTATGTGAGAACGTCGCCGAGGGGAATTTCCTTGATGTCGGCTAAGGAAAGCCAGTACTCGCTCAGCATAGATCTTCTCTTGGACAAGAGTGCTGGGCAGTCACAAAGGATGTGCTCCACCGCTTCGTCTTCCTCTGCACAGCTCTACATAGAGGCGTGTCATTTATACCCATTCTAAAAAGGTTCTTACGTAATGGACAATGTCCGGTCAGAACTCCCGTAATTAGGCGAAGGTTCACCCTTGCCAAGTAATGTTTAGCTGTATCTCTGTCAGGATAGTCCAGTTACTCCCTGGAAAAGTTACAGTTTACTGTTTCATCCCATCGTCTTGTAAACTGCTGATGAGAGTGTTTTTTGATTAGGTCCTTTATCACAGACCCTGTCAGACCTAAGAAAGGCTCGGGTCCAAAAGGTTTGGTCCCAGCAGCCTTCCTGGCCAACAAGTCAGCAATGCGGTTGCCTTTGGAGTGAGCGTGTCCTTTGGTCCAGCAGAGGGTGACCACGTTCCTGCTAGAAGCATCCGCAAGGGCTCGGTGACATTCTAGTACCAGACCTGAGGTGTAGCGTGGTCTTCTCAGAGCTAGTAGTGCCTGTCTGCAATCCGTATGGATAAGCACGACCTTATCAGTGATGTGCCTACTGATTATTTCTTTTGCAGCTATGTTTATGCCTGTGAGCTCAGTTTGGAGGACACTCGGCAACTCACCCTTAGCCCATTTGATGTTTAAGTTAAGAGATCTAGAATAGATTCCACATCCTGTACCTTCTTTTCTTTTCGAACCGTCTGTGTAGATTTTGATTACACCTGCCACGTTTGTGTTTGATTCTTCCTTGATGTCGATTTTGTAGGGTTTGTTAAAAACAAAATATGGCGCAATAGAGTCGACTTTTGCTTGCAGGAGTGGAAGCGAACCTATCGTCCCAATCCACAAGCCACGTCTCTGTGCGCCAACTCCTACATCGTGGTGGACCCATATCATTCCATTTAAAAAAAAATACTATTTTTATTTTAAATTTAAAAATGCATCAGATTAAGTGTAAAGCAATTGGTTTGAGGCAAAATGTTCCTGGTGAAACCGAAAGTCAGCAAAATTCACACTATCTGTCAACAAACGTAAAATTTGACATTGTATGATATCTCCAGGTTTTACTTTTCTCACCAAAAATATGCAGAAAAAAGAAGGGTGGTTCACCTTCCTGGATCACCCGGTATATAGTGTTGGATTGGATACCACCTCTCAATATTATTTTTAATAGCAAAATAAACTTTATAAAATGTAAAGTCCATAAGCAGTACATCTATCTTTATATTTAGTATTTTTTATGTTTTGTATCAATACTAAAATCTGTACCTTATACATATGGACCCTTAATCCTGTAACAATATACAATGTTTAGGTATAGTTTAGATATAACTCAGCATTCTTAACAAGTAAGCAAGTACACGACTAAAACTTAATAATTTAATTCAAGGATATTAATAATATAAACAGGCAGCAAAAGATAAGTCAGGGCTCTCAAGTCAGGGTGTCATTTTTATATTTCGAAATATATACCGCAAGAAAGTTTGTTTTGAACTAAGACTTGCCATTCATACTTTGGTCCAGAACCTGCCCTTGGAGTGACCAAAACCATAGCACGAAGGCAAACCAGGGAATGGATCCGAAACAAACACAAGGAATACTGGGGAAACCTTAGTAGAATTAGACATGGAAAAAGCTTCATAAGGGGCCCATCCAAAAGGACGAAGGAAGAACTACTCAGACAAAGTAGGAATAGACTTCGCATAACAGTAGGGTTACTAATAGGGCATGGTAACCTAAGAGGACACCTACAAAAGATAGGCTCATACAATGGGTACCCAAGTTGCAGAATGTGCGACAAGGGGGAAGAAACAGCCTACCCTATCCTGTGCGAATGTGAAGCATTGAATCACAAAAGACAGGCATTATTTAGGCAACTGGAAATGAGCCCACAGGAATGTATCAGTCTCGGGGTTATACAGACTTGTAGAAGAAACAAGACTAATGGGAGGATTGGTATAAAAGATAATGGGAGATTAGGCACAAAAAGCCCAAGAGGCTGTGCTGCCTCCGGTAGTGAATCAAGACGGCTCGCAGAGAAGAAGAAGACTTGCCATAATTTGAAGCAGTTACTTCTTAGACTTTAACTTTATACATACCACATTTTATCTAATATTTTTAACCTTTTTTTACTTACCTCAAATACCTATTTAAAAATGTCAGAAAGATATATCTTATCTTAGAGTCTTTATAATTTTCCATAGTTTGACTTACATGATACGATAATAGAAATGCAGATAATAAAAAAAATGTCTGCACCAAAAATACGAACAATGTTGTTATGCCCCTTTTAATATCATGTCTATAGATCTGAAAAAAAACAATCGTTAGTGGTTTTTTTAATATTAATTATAAATGCATTCAGACTAATAATCAACAGCCGAAGCTAAACAGTGACCGCAAAAATCACTCAAAAACTGCCTGTTTTTTCACAATTCATAGAGAGGTGAGGAAAAGGCATACAAGTATGTATTTTATACCAAATTATACATTGCAAAAAATTAGGATGAGCAATGATTCTCGTTTTTTGCAAATTTTCAAACATCAGAAGAATTGCGAAAATAGCAGTGGTATTAAAAGTTATTCTAACTGCGAGTTTTGTTTTGAATTGACGTTGGAAAAATGAAATAATACAACTCCTTACCTGAGAAGGCACCCCCATGGACTATGTGGGGATAAAATCATATGCAACTTTAAAAATTGCAAATGAAAATCAGATTCTAATCTATATCAGATCTAATAAGAAATAAATTTATATGATGATTAACCACCCTTTTCTAAGGGTAAAAACCAACCTTGTCAATAGGAAAAATTAAATTAAATGCTAGTTTTTTTCAAAAAAAGTCTTCGCATTTTTTTTTTGATCCAAGTATATAAAGTAGGTGTACCTAGGTTTTTCGAGTTCAGTTTTAACCAAAACCACCCCTGTAAGGGGTTACTCATCCCCCAACTGTATAAAATCATAAACTTATAATTGTAAAAAAAATTTAGATGTTTTAGGATATCTCAAATATGATATTAATTAACATAAAATCACCGTTTGGAGTGAGTTTTGATAATAAACCAACCCTAAAATAAAGGGAAAGACCCCCGAATTATCAGGAAAATTAAATAAAAAGTTAGTCTATTCAAAAAAACTTTTAGCTTCTTGTTTTTTAATCCAAGTGTATAAAACAGCTATTCTTAGACTTTGCGAGTTTACTTTTAACCAAACCGCCCCTACAAGGGGGTACATTCATTCCCTAAAATCATAAAATCATATACAAATTTTAAAATTGTAAAAAAAATGTAAATGTTTTTGGATACCTTAAATATAGCATAAACATAACTTACTGTGTAACTACGTAAAGTGGTTACACATTATTTAATTCGTACTAGACATGTATTGAAACCTATGAATATATTTTTCCTGTTTTATACACTTGGGATAAAAAATATAAGGCCAAAAACTTTTTGCATAAGCTAACATTTTATTTTATTTTCCTCATAAAAGGGTAGCTTTTGATCAAAACTCACTCTGAACGTTGGTTAATATTATATTTGAGATTTATAAACATCTAAATACTATTTTTTACAATTTTAAGTTGTATATGATTTTCTACCTTTTAGCGAATAAATATACCTCCTTGCAGGGGTGATTTTGGTTAAAAGTGAACTCAAAAAATCTAGGTATACCTGCTGTATATACTTGGATCAAAAAAATACGGAGCTAAGACTATTTTTTGAAAAAGCAAGCCGTTCAATTTTTTTCTATTGATAAGGGTGGTTTCACCCTTAGATAAGGGTGGTTGATTATCCTATAAATTTATTTTTTAATAGACACCTTAGACTTCCTAAAACACCAGTTGCTTGCCATTATTAATGTTCCATATGATTTTATATATTTTAGGGGATGATTGTACCTCCACATAGTCCATGAGGGTTGGTTTAGAACCTTTTCAGGTATGGAGATGTTTTCATGTTTCCAAGGTCCATCCGAAACAAAAATCGCAGTGGTAAGAACTTTTTCTAATTTTTTGCGACGAGTAATTTGGTATTAAATACATATATACTCGTATGTATGTCTTTGTCTCAACTCACTGTGAATTGTGAAAAAACAGGCAGTTTTTGCGGTCACTATTAAAAAAGGACTGTTTTGTAGTTATCGGAAAAGCGTTGCACATCTTGCTATATTTACTTATAAGTAACATTCTTTTTGGCTTACCAATTCAAAATATTCGGTATTTGTAACGTACCCTCCAATGTAGCTACACACTGTATGACATAAAATTATTAGCAACATATTATAAAATCGAATTCCTTGAATAAAATTAAGTTTTTGAAAGTCAGGCCTATCATTTAAAGCACACAATTTTTCCCAATTTGCTATTAGTGAAAATGTAGGCCTCTTTGTTTCTTCTGAAATAAAGAATAGGTTAAACCGTTTCTTAAATTTTTATTTTATGTTAAATTAACATAAGGTAAATTTACCTGAATTTGAAAAACATTTTAATTTCTTTTTTCTGTCCTGAAGTTGGTAATCTTTATATGTGGCGAATAACACGACGAGTATGTACATTAGCAAAAATAATCTAAAAGGATAAAAAATATAGTTGCTGAGAATATTGTTTATGAGCAAAAGAATATAAATTTATAACTAAATGCACTTATTTTCTGAGAATTTTCGCTTTTGGCTGTTATTTAGCTATTTGTAACTTTATTTAGCCAGTAGTTTGCTTTAGTCAAAGACACTTGTAGTTATCATAACTACCATTGTCTTTGCTTTAGTTTTAAAGCGAAATAAACAATAAAAGTTTTACTTATGAAAGGTAACCAGAAATAATTATCAGAGACGTATACTGACTAAAATAGGCAGCTAGGAAAGGGGGAGTCCTTATCTGTTTAATACAAAAATTTAATGAAAAAATATGGTTTAATTATTTCCCAAAATTATTTAAAATTTATTTCAAAAATTTAGGGAGCCCAAACTCCCTGCCCCTTAAACATACGCCACTAAATACATGTACATGGTGTCGGAATTTCGTTGAATTTTTTTTAATTCAAGGGTTGGTAGAGGAGCGCAACCCTTCAGCCGGACCTTGACTTTTATGTTTAGGTGTCATTCAAGGACAATTAAACACATTTTCAAAGTGCTTTAAGGACCCACTTAAAATTCTTTACTAGCTCCTCTACTAGTCCGAGAGTGGTTGTTGTCATTAAAGATTGGAAATCATTTTTTTTTTACTTTTTTTTAGATGTATTTTGGTTTTAAGCAACTAGTCTGACAAATGTTTTAAGGGTTGTCATTCAAATGAAAAGGTTATAAATAGACTCAATGGTTTGTTCTGTGTATACAATAGTCTATACAGTAAAGCGCAGAGTACTGCGAACATAGGACGATCCTAGACGATTTTGGATGTACCTAAAAACGCCGCACGCATTGCTTATCGATCAATAATTTTCCAGCGAACAATTCAATACGTTTATTTCTGAAATAGTTCTTTAGTATCGAACGCTCGACAGCAATAGTTGTATTGTGTCGATTATTTGCGACCAAAAAGTTTTTTTTAATAATAGTTATTAATAATGGATGTTTACGAACTGAAGACAAAATTTAAATTATTGAATGGAATCACCGTGGAAATCCTGTTGGGGAAATTTTATGGAATTATTTAATAATTTTTTCTAACCAGGCCGACTCCCACGATTTCCACTATTTACCAATCATTAAAAACTTTCTGACATTTGGTTGTTTAACTCCAAGAAAACATAAAACTTTAGATAGTGCCTCAGAAAAAAACAACAAAAGGAAATGAAAGAAATTATGGTAGTGGCAATTTTAAAAACCTACAGTTTCCATTAATACAATTGCAGAACTTTTTTTGAGCAGAAGATCAGTGGAAAGAGTGCTGAAAAAATTGATACCGATCCTACAAAGTAAAAAAAACCAATTAAATTTTCCCCTGATGATCATTTTAGACGAAGGCAATTTTTTGAAACTGTAAGGGAAAAATGAAAAATAACAATGAAAATTTTATAAGAAACATTGTTTTTACTGATGAATCGACATTTTTACTTCATGGTCTCACTCAACGATTTTTTTTTTCTGAGGTCACGTAAAATCATAAATTTATGGTTTCCAGGAGAATAGGGCTAATAATCTACAAGAATTGCAATTACAAATTGGGAATTGGGAATTTAGGATTATTACCCTTAACATTCTAGCAAATGTCAGAAGGCGTTTTTATGACAATCTTGGTTATTGTTTGGCTCAAGAAGGTGGTTTATTTGATCATCTTTGATAACTTGCAAAAGAGTTTTTCTTTTTTATTTCTATGAATGCACATTAAATTATTTTCTTAAAAATATCTTCTACGTTCCATTATTTATTTGAGAAATTATTTTATTTTATTAGGAAAAACTGTTTGGTTTTTTAAGCAGCAAACGTTGCGGTCTCGTAAGCCACTAATTTTAAATTTATGACTGATAAGAAATCAAAACGAGTCGGTTGACGCTAGCTAGCTCCCACTACTTGCCTATAAACACTGCATCCTCTTACTGAAAATAAAAACGTAGTAAACAACTAACTGGACAGATAATTCTTCCGAATTTATCACCGCACTCCCCACCAGTCCTAACCAAAAATGCGCCACTGAGAAAACGAGCGGAAGTTGAGATGCAAGCCACAAAATTATTATTGGTATTTTAGATGGGGACATCCAAAATTGTCCAGGAGCCTCCTATGTTCGCAGTACGGTGCGCTTTACTGTATATTTAGTGGCCTATACTATAATCGTTATGTACTGGTTGTCCAAATAAGAAAGGACGCCGGCTGTATCTTGGAAACTATTTATCGCACAGCGTTGGGGAAAGAATATTTTTACAAAAAAGTGGTCAAGAGAAATACTTAAAAAATATTTTTAAGTTTATAAAACTACCGCGAAATAGCGCAGCAACAACGGTAAATTAAAAAACTATTTTTTTTAAAAAGTAGCTAGTATTAGGTACAATTTTAATAACATCAGCAAAAACTCTTAGCAATTCTGCATAGGTTTGCAGCTTTAAAATAGCTCTATCTCCCCTCAAAAGTTGATTAGAGTTGATACATATCCCAATCACGGTAGTTTCATGTTTTTAATTGTTTATTCTGTTCTTTAGAGAATACAATAAAAACTTTAAAATAGTTTTTAGTATGTTTTCTTTTATTCTACAGTTATTATTCTTTTACCTACTCTGTCACAAATATATTATTTGTATTAGAAAAACAGGTTACTTTCAAATAACTCGAAATAAACGAATGCAGATATCAAAACGCGGTTTTCGCCAAAGTGTAGGTATTTTTCCCTCTTCTAAACCTACAATAAAAAAGTAATCGAGTTTTCCCTAAACAACGCCCTCTAGTTCATATACTACAAACTGGCCGACATGATTCTAAATAGCTTTAAATTTTCTTTCAAACGAGTACCTACTTGAATGACTTTCGATAAAAGGTGTGGTTATTATTGGAAATACGACAAAAAGTCCTTAATGCAGAATTGGTTAGAGTTTTTGCTGATGTTGTTGAAATTGTACCTAATACTAGCTAATTTTAAAGAAAAAAATTGTTTTTTTAATTTACCGTTGCTATTGCGCCATCTCGCCGTAGTTTTATAACCTTGAAAATAATTTCCAGCTATTTCTGTTGACCACTTTTACTAAAAATATTCTTTCCCCAACGCTGTGCGATAAATAGTTTCCGAGAAACAGCCGACGTCCTTTCTTAATTGGACACCCGGTACGTATAAAAAAATTATGCAATTATCATAAATTATCGATGGCCGAAAAATACTATTTTTTTTTAATGGTGCATATTCAATTTTTTATACTTAATTAATTATACAGTGACCGTCAAAAACTTGGACACGTGGGAAAAAATATATTCTGGAAATTATTAAAAAACTTTTTTGGCATTCGCCTTTGTTTATTTAGTAACCTGAAATTCGATAATAAAATGGAGGAAATAATTATAAAAATTAAATTAAAATATCAAAAAATTTGATATTGAAAAAAAAAATATCTATTTAAAATTTAATTCTAGGTTGATGTGCAAACCTTAAAATAAAACTAACCAATTCGATTATGTACAATCAATGAGCTGACAGCATAGATAGAGAAAGCATTTCATTCATAAACGCAATCAAGAGCTGTGCCCAAAATGTTTGTGTTTATTATAGGCGATAGAAGGGTACAAGCATAGTTTGTACTTACTTGTGAAATGATAATCCAGGAATCATACCCGTCACTTTACACACTTGGCACTGCCTTATAATTTTAATTTATTAAAAGTACTTACACAAAACTGAAATTTATACAACAATTGTTACAAAAATGACCCAAACAACGAGAAACATTCAGACTAAAACGCCATATTGAATGTGTGCCGAAGGTGGCCGAAGGTGGCCGAAGGTGGCCGAAGGTGGCCGAAGGTGGCCGAAGGTGGCCGAAGGTGGCCGAAGTACGTACGAAAAATGCGCTGTTGTCACGTTGTTTAGCGCCTTTATTAGTAGCTGTCCAAAAACAAAATAGTATTTTGACATCATTACGTTTCTGTGTAATACTTTATAGTTAAAACTATAACAAATATTACTCACAGTTTAAAATACAATAGTAGAGCTTAATTTGATGTAATTTTGAGAAAAAAGTAAGTAAAATTTAATCATAATATACTATTAAGTAAATGAAACAAAAAGATATTTGGCAGCCAAGCTTTACGACAAAATAGTATTTGTAGTAACAATTTTCTCGGCTTTTGGTGGATTTTATTGTTTGAGTACAAAGGTTCATTCATCGCTAGAAAGAACCTTAGAATGTATGTTTATGTTGCCCCGCTTATGTCAAATCAATGCTTTCTCCATTTAACCTAACAGCTCATTGTGTACAATTGTTGTGTGTTCTTCTACACTTAAGATAGGAAAATTTAAAAAAATATATATTTCGCAGGTAGTGTGTAAACCTGTTTTTCTAAAAGCTGTATTAAAATTTTACAATCAAAATGCAGTAAGCCATATCTAACCACACCATTTTTATAAAAAATTTTAAACATTAAGAATTTTTTCACAGTACTTTTCTTAATTTTTGCTTAAACTTCAAACACACACTCAATATAATTTAAGCTTATATTGAAACATAAATGATATGACAAATTGTATACCAATTGTATTTGCAACATAAATAGGATTTAAAACAAATGCAACAAATTATTGTAGAGTGGAGTATTGACAATAGCACATCCAAATTGTTTTACGTCAATTTGTTTTAACTAAAAATCCAAATTGATTTTACGTCAATTTGAAAAAATAAATTTAAAAACTAAATAGTATAAAACCTAATACACTGATTATATAATAATAAATACTATTTTGATATGAAATTTAATAAATATGAGAAAATATATATATTTTTTATATATATATATAAAAATAAATTATATATAATATATATTATATATATAAAAATATATATATATATATATATATATATATATATATATATATATATATATATATATATATATATATATATATATATATATATATATATATATATATATATATTTTTAATGTTTTATAAAAATTTGTCAACGACTAAAAATTACATTCTTAACAGTTTTTTTTTAAAGCACATTTCTTACATATTATGCTTACTTACCTTACTTTTTAATATTTAATTTTATATTTTAGGTTATTGGATAAGCAGAGGCAACTGGCACAAAAAGATCTTTAATAGTTTTGAGAATAAAAAAAAACCATATGTGTCCAAGCACTGTATAATACATATTTAAAAGTACCTATTTTACGGTAACCTAAATTAAAAAAAAATACCCAAGATATTAATTTATAATCCGACAAACAAATAAAGCTTTATTATAAAGTAGGACTTTTAACTTCCTAATGAATAAAAGTGACAGGAAAAAAAAAGTGATGACAAACTAAATTGCTGCTCCAATAACCAGAACTTAAGCATTATAAAGTAATCAAAACACAAGTTTTATGACATATACTTACAGTACAATTACATCAATTTTTCTAATTGTGTAATGGTTTTCTATTTCTTCGCAGTTAAGCTCTGTAACTTCACAGTTCAAGCCCAAATGTTCGTATTTCATATTATAGCAATCTGTTATTTGTGTTTTTAAATCCAAATATTTTTTTTCCAATATTTTTTTTGAACAAAAATCGTCAATACATATTGCGTGAAAAAGTTCGTTGTGGTTATAAAACTTTGGATGTTTAACAGTAGCCTAGAATATTTTTTTATGAATATAAAAAAAATTACAAGAGCCACAGTTAGGTAGCAAGAGCTTCTGTAAAAACATATGCAATGCATTACGATACCGGATCATAGCAGTTACTGCCACGTAACTGTAACTCTATTTTTATTTTCAGCATTCTGGGATCTTCAGACATGTTTGCTATTCAAAACAACATAATGACGGTGTGTTTTTTTTTTAGTTCGAAGCACAAAAAAAAAAAAAAAAAAAAAAAAAAAAAAAAAAAAAAAAAAAAACCAACTTAAATTTTATTTAAATTAAAAATATAATATATATATATATATATATATATATATATATATATATATATATATATATATATATATATATATATATATATATATATATATTTATATATATATATATATATTATGCCGGCTTTCTAAAAGACGCTGTATGAACATTATTTTTAGGAAAAATATTGTATTGATTAGGGTGTAAAAAGTATGATTCTCATAATTTTAATGGGCGATAGTAGAGCTCAAAACAAGTCGAAAAGCTTATATGACATATGTGTCAAAACTTTGACAGATTTTTGTCTAAACGATGTCAAAGTTTGAACTTTGGAAGCAGTATTTCTGAAAACCTGAAACATTTGCTTAATTGCTTATCAGTAGATTTATTTGCTTAATAAAATAAACTAAGTTTCAAATGTTTCAATTTACAAATTACAAAAATATAAATAATATTAATAATAATTTTTTCCCCAGTTAAAAATGTAAAAAACAATTGGCAACAGAACTACCTAGCTAGAAGCCTCGTGTAGTCAGTTGTAAACACGTGTTCAACGGCCGCGACATTTTTGGTTGTTTTTAAATCGGGAAAAATGCGGATATGTTATAAATTTATAACTGTAGTGTCCAAGAGTTTTAAAAACGAGCTTTGTGCAACCGAGAAATACTATTCTTTTAGCAAAATAAAAAAGTGCTCTTGCGCGGTGTTGTCAATTTTTTTTAAACTTTGAAAGGCCATATTTTGAAAACAGTTAACTTCTGACCCATATGTTTTTGGCTTTTTCGACTTGTTTTAAGCTTTACTATCGCCCATTAAAATCGTGAGCATCATACTTTTTACACCCGTATAATACACATAGGAATTGAAATAATTTTTTTATGTATGAAATTTTTGATTAAATTTAGTAATTATATGAATCATATAATAATTTTAGTTTTACTTTATTTCTTGAGCACATAACACAAATATTAATTTAGTAAAGAATTTGATAGGTTTTCTTGTATATGTTAAACATGTAAGTACTTATTTAAAAACAGAACTTTTAGGAGGGATAAAAATCAACAATAGAAACATAATAAGTGCAAAATAACTAAAGTGCCATTTCATTTTCTAAAAAAAAATATTAAATTTGTAAGAGTACGAAGGCGTAGAAGAGCTACATCAATTTTTATTTTTATTTTCAGTACAAATTCCCACCTAGATCTCGGAATTCCGACTAACATATTGTTTGGCAAGTATATCTGTGACAGCGCGGCGTCGGTAAGGGGAAGGTAGTTGTAAATCAAACATGGCTTACTCCATTCCATAAAAAGCACAGCAGCGTGCTCATTTGGTAAAAGTTCAGTAATATGTTATAATTCGTTTAAATGAAATAATGTATACAATATACATCTATGTTTCATTTCAAATATATTTTAAATGTATGGTCGTCACCAAAAATGGAAACATTTAAGGGCCATCAGTAACAATTTCACAAAATATTTCTGGGAAAGTAAAAAAAAACAGAAAAACTTTATAAACTAATCGATTTTTTAAATAGTCTAACTCTAAGATGAACGAAAATAAAAACAGTTTTAAAAACGTTATTTTACGTTTCCTGTAGTATTATTATTTCAGTGATTCGAAATATTAAGAAAATTTCATTTATTCAGTTATGTTTAATAAATATCAAAGAACTCTATAAAAAAATACCTACTAAGGCATTCGCTTAAGTTTAAGTGGCATTTTATGAAAATTGCTTGCAGCTTCTTTATCGCAAACCCCATTAACAAAAAAAAAATAAAATGGACAAAAGTATATTTAAAAGAAGCTTTTATTTAATTCGCAAAAAGCTATATGCTTCATTCTGTGTATAACAGTGTCAAGTTCTGAAATAAAAGCGTATTGCTCAGTCCTTATCTAGTGACAAGCGGGTTATCTAATCATCGGGAATTGACCCGCTTTCTTTGTTACTTTCTAACAGCTTAATGAAAGCAAAACTTTTTTCATATTTTTTTTTACATAAAAAAGTATGAAAACGGATAAAGACAAGGGTGAAAATTGTTACAAACAGATAACTTGCCTACTACAGTTGCCGCAGCAACGTGTGAACAGAACAGAAATTCCTCTTCTTGTTCGGGAACTATAGTCTTCAGGAGTTCTGTGGAATTTCGTTTAGAGTAAAAACTACCTGTTTTTCTGAATCGGCCCTAAAAATTTTTGAAGATCATTAAACCAGGTTGTTCTTGATTCGGATAGAGTTCCAAATATCGTCTCTGGGCTCCTCGTCCATAAAAAAATTCCTGCGCGTATACACACAACAAACCTAAGTATACCGCATTTCTGCGTTTTAAAAAAAATATGTCTTGGTTTTATTAGTTAACTTACAATACACTCAAAAATTTAACATTATCTGACAAAGCTATCTTACCATAACCAACAAAAAAATTAACAACATGCGGTTTCATAGCAATTGCATCTGTATTACGTTTATTTGTTTTCTTATAGCTCATCTTAAAAATATATATATAATTGCAAATCATTAATAATTATATGGAAGGGGGCACTAAATAATTACACAAAAAAAAATAATTCTTCGTTAAAAAAAAACTGTAATTGCAAAATTTTGTAAAAAAAAACTGATTTTGCACAAAATTATTAAAAAACAAAAACGAAGTTCTAATTTTAACACCCTGTATCTCAGTTACTATTATCAACTTTTCGTAAAGACAAATATGATTAAATTTCAAGTAAGGAGTTATTTTTCCATGTACCATTAATTAGCAGACACCCTGTATATCTTTTAGTATATTTTATTTTAAGGCAAATATGCTTAAATTTTAAGTTTGGAGTCATTTTTACATGTACCATTAATTAGCAGACACTCTGTATATCTCTTAGTATATTTTTTTCTGGCACACCCTGTACAACAAAAACTTACTGTAAAAGATAATAGACCAAAAATTCTACAATATCCACAAAATTTATGTACAAGCTAGGAAACCAAAAATCTATTTAAGATCACACAACACCAAAGTTACAAATTTAACCACACACTTAAAAGCAAAGATAAAACCTCCGTCCTCCGACACTGAATATTTCAAGAAAGGAAGCAAAAATATGGCAAACACTTCCAATTACGCCTTAATTTATCCCACAAGTAACAAAACATGTGACAAACGCCACCAATCAGGTTCGTTTAGGACGCAAGTGGACATGCATCCTAAACGATCGATAAGATCTTTGGAAAATAATTTCCTATTATAATATTTACTAGTAAAACAAAATAGTTATTAAATGAAAATTAAACTATGTAACAACCACATTAAACTTTAAGCTTTTTTCAATATTATATTTTGTGATTGTATTGCTTTCTTGTAGTTAAACTTGGGACACATATACTTTCGTTCGAAATAGTTCAAATTGTTTTCGCAGTTACAGATAAATTTGCCAGGCAATATATCTTGGAATTCCGACTTAAATCTGGGAATTCCTAAATTTGTACTAAAAATAAAAATAAAAATTACCTTCTACGCTTTTGTAGGTAGTGTATTAGGAAATAAAACAAAATTACAGCAAATTGTTACAAATTATTATTACCAGATTTTCAATTATTTTTACCTCAATATAATCCCAATGCACAGATTTATTAGTAAAGTTGCTGGGTTGCAAAAGAACGGATGTTCTACAATATTTCTTGTTTTCCTTTTTACATAAATCATAATCATCGATTTGAAATATAGGTGGCAGAGTGTTAAGTAGCGAATCTGAAAACAAAGAATAAAGCTGCATTTACAATCCAATTCGAACTCCAAGTTGAGGTGGAATTGGCTTGCTTGTCATATGGTGGCAGCACGTTAGCATTTACAATGGGAAAAATTTGAATTGTAAATGCTAACGTGCTGCCACCATATGACAAACAAGCCAATTCCACCTCAACATGAAGTTCGAATTGCATTGTAAATGCAGCTTAATAATTTTAGCATACGGGGTAAAAAGTAAGTTAACTTTATTTTAAAATAATCTCGTTTGTGATAAAAGTCTGCATGCTACCTTTTAAATGATTTATTTTATGGATACATGTCGTTTTTAATATTAGTTTTAATAGAATTAATTTAATAATATTTTTGACTTTTACTAATAAATCTACCAAACGCTAGACTGACAAAATATTGTCTTGTTATCTGCGTTTTGATACTTCAGGTATTAATTTTTACCTTTATCTATTTCCTTATTTAAAAATTACTTTTATAAAAAAAATATTTTTGTAGTTACTAAAAATAAATACAAAATCATTTATATTAAAGAGTATCAAGAAAAATGAGACGCTTCCAAAAACTAACCAAAAAGAAAATTTTTATTTTATGTCCTATCTCTTTTGTTCCAATTCAAATAATTTCCTTCAATATTCTTCAAATTTCTACGAAAAAATACTTAACATGTCTTGTTTGATAGTTTTTGAGATAACCGGCCATAAACGCGCCGCGTATTTTTTGCACCTGCCCCGCATCTCGAAAGCCGCTCTAAGCTACTTACACTTCCAAGCGGGCGAACAAATTTTTAAATTACTCACGTAAAAATGCATATTTTTCCATGATTTAAAGTTCATATGAAAGAAGGAACCTATAGCTATAATATCTTGTCACTGTTTCCTTTTTTTTTTTTTCTCTAGAATATTGAAAATTCGAGCCAAATTTAGTTTTTGCTCGATATTTTGACCCTTCCATCAATCTGTTCATATTTTTTTATAAAGAGTAATTTTACCGAATCCTTTTGAACAATGGGGCTTTGAAAGGTGTTAAATACATTTCAAAAAAATGGGGCTGGAAACGTACAGGGTCTTTAATTATATTTACGTGACTTCTGGATGTTTTATTTTTGAAGACAGAAAAAAATGTTTTATATAAAAATTGTAGGTTTTTTTCCATATTATCTTTTGAAATTATTAGTAAAAAAATATCGCAATAAAAAAATGGAAAAATATAGGCAACTTCAACTTTTTTAAATGGAACCCTCTGTATATTATGCGCTAAAAAAAGATTTTTTTTCTGATTTCAAATATATATACATTGATTATATTTGGATGAACCATTTTTGAGATATTTAAGCTTAAAATATGAAAAAATCATATTAGTATCAAGAAAGCTATGAAAACAATAAAATTGTTATAATAAATTTGACGTATTGATATTGTAACAAGTAGAGATCGAACGCTGTTAGAATGACACCGATACGTCACGGTTTTATACGGGTTTGCCATATGAGACCGTGACGTATCGGTGTCATTCTAACAGCGTTCGATCTCTAACTATTAAAAGTAGTTTGTATTGGTTTTTTGTCGATGGGCTATTTAGAAGAACAAAAAATCGCTATTATGCGTCTTTTTTATAGTAACAATAATAATGTGACGACAGTGCAAAGGGAATATTACCTATTGTATCCTTAACAACGGGTACCGTCTGTAGATACTATTAAATACAAAGTATGATAGTTTATTGAACGAAAAAGCTTTAAAATAAAGAAAAGGACTGCAGCACGTAATGAAACAAAGTTTTGGATATCCTCGTTTTTTCAGGATAATTATTATACTTTTTCTATTGGACTTGCACTAAATACTTTTAATAATTTTAGAAAATCCTGATATATCAATCTCGGATGCGGCATCTGAACCTAATAAAACAGATTATACAATTTATTTAACCTCAAAATTTTACAAATTTAATCCTTATAAATTTATGTCCGTTCAGAACCTTCCTGAATAAAACCTGTAGGACCGACCTAAGTATGCATTGGAAATAGCTAGGTTTATGCAGCAGGATCCAAAGTTTTTAAATAAAATTCTATTCACCGACAAGTCTTCCTTCACTTTAGCAGGAATGTTTAATCATAAAAATAAACATTCTTGGTCCAGAGAAAATCCTCACCAAATTCAGCAACATAACAATTTTACTGTTTCCATGGCTATCTTGATACTAATATGAAACTTTTTTGTAATTTATTAATAATTTAACCTAAAATATCTCGAAAATGGTTCATCCAAATATCATCAATGCATATATATTTGAAATCAGAAAAAAAAGATCTTTCGTTGTAGCGCATAATACACAGGTTGTTTCATTTAAAAAAGTTGAAGTTGCTTATATTTTTCCATTTTTTTATTGCGATATTTTTTTACTGATAATTTCAAAAGATAATATGGAAAAAAACCTACAATTTTTATATAAAACATTTTTTTTCTGTCTTCAAAAATTAAGGCCTCAGAAGCCACGTAAATATAATCAAAGATCCTGTACAGAGGATGAATTATCACCAGTCCAGACGACAAAAGAGCCGGCACATCCGGACCTTTTGAAAATAATTTCTTGTCAGTGTAAGATGGGCTGTAACAAGCAATGTTCATGTATGAAAGCAGGACTAAAGTGCTTGAATATTTGTGGCTCTTGTCATTCAGGCCCGTGTTCTAATTATAAGGATATGAACAAATGAAGATATATTCGTATCTGAACAGGCAGAGGGAGAAGAAGAAATGGATGCAGGTGAAGAGAGAGACAGGAGTAGAGCCAGAGGCAAAAGGGAAAGAGGAAGAAACACAAGAAGAAATAGACCAAAAGGAAAAAAGAGTGAACAGAATAGACCAGGAGGAGATTGATAATGCCAACCAGGAATATGCATCCGAGACAAGCGTGATGGAATGGTGATTAAGTGATAGATGTTTAACTGATTATGTATGTTCAATTGCTTATTTTTTTTTCGATAATGAATGTTATTTTTTAAAAACTTTGTTAAGAAATTATTGCAACAAAATTGCGAAAAATTGGCAAACCTCTGCATTACATTGTTGAGGACCATTAAAAAGGAATTTTTGAACCTCTTAAAAAATTATGATTTCCCTTAGGCAAACGCCCAGGCATCTAAGATTTGGCACATGCAATAGATGATTTTCGCAAGTTTTGGATCCATGTTGAGCCCCGTTTTCGTGCCGAGAAAAATAATCACGTTCCCAACACCAAAAGTTGTTGAGAAATAGAACATTCTTAGGGGCACGTTCATCGCCGTAATAATTTCGTAAATAGGAGGAAAAGTGGTGGCGCCATCTACAATTGTTCTTTGCAGTTTAAAACATGTAGATCAGTGTATCTCTAGACCCCTTGTCCCAGAATTTGATAAGAAAGTGCCATATTTTTATATTCCAAACACTGATGATTTTTGCAACCCCTCTCAAGAAGTATTAGGATAGCAAAAAATAACATAGGGATCATTTTTATAGGTACTGAACAGCTCTTTATTCCTGTTTAAACCCCAAATCTGCAAGTGTCATATTTCGGCGGATATCGACCAAAAACGGATTTCCGGGCTCTTGAGGGCCATTTTCAGGCCCTTGCGGACATTTTTTCATCTATGATATTTTCAAAGGTCAATGAACACATTGAAAAAAAAATTGTGACGGCCCAATCTGATCTTCAGGTTTGGGGTTTTTCCGACCTTCATTTACTGAACTATAGACCGTATTTAAAATTAAAATATTTTGGTTTCCTTATTAAGAATACTATATACAGGGTGAAGCAATAGTGTGACAAAGTACCATATCACCATCTTATTAAAGAAATACAAAAAAAAATGTTAAATATAAAAGTTGTAGTACATCTGGTTTTGTATATTTTAAAAATATTTTTAAATATACAGGGTGTTTCGGAAACAGCTGACACACATTTTTTATTATTTTTTTAATGGAACACCCTATATTTTTGGCATTTTTGGATTCTAGGCAAAATTATATACACATTTTATTGATAATGTCCCATACCTAAGTTTAACCGTTTTTTAAATATTTTCAATTTTATGTCAAAAATGACGTTTACAGGTCATGTAATAATTAACAATTATATTTATACAGAAGTCTTAAGTAATTGATTAAGGTTGATTTTTTATATAAGGAGACTTATTGCAGTAGAGTATGTTGATATTTTAAAAATAAATTAGTACAGGGTGATTAAAATCGATCAATTAAAAATTGAAATAAACGTAAAAAGTCAATTTTTTTAAATGGAAACTTTGTATTTTTATAACTTTATCTTATGTAGCATTAATAAATAGGGTAACCTTGTATAAGATTGTATATACCAAAAATGTATAGTTTTCGAAATATTTCGATTCAACACTTTTCTATTGTAAAAATTCTATACGGCTTTCAATTTTTTTTATTGGTTGGCCATGACAAAGACAAAAGTAA
Organism: Listronotus oregonensis; assembly: GCA_019359885.1. Classification (NCBI taxonomy): domain Eukaryota; kingdom Metazoa; phylum Arthropoda; class Insecta; order Coleoptera; family Curculionidae; genus Listronotus; species Listronotus oregonensis. The sequence goes on from JAHBCN010002105.1 coordinate 74,223, forward strand.
TAAAAGTCATAAAAATATAAAAGTCATAAGACGATTTTTATCTAAGGGTAGAAAAATATTTTGTTGTATATTTTCCTTCATTTTATGATAAAATTAATTTAAATTTGAATTTACATCGTAAATTATAAATTTTTCACAAGCAGCAATGGTCAATATGGTTTTTGCGTTGGAAACTAGTGACCAGAATACATTAGGTTTGTTCCAACAAGAAATCCAGATTTTTAAATCGTTTTTGAACTGTTTTTTGGTGCTTAGCCCCTGCGGATTAAAATAGTTTCGTGACGGAGAAAAAAAAATTGGATCGCTTTGCGGATCTTTTTGGGACTGTCAAATCAAAAGTTTTGAATTTTTTGTTTTAAAAATATAACCCCTTTTCTACTTATTTTTTTGTAAAAAATTAGAAATATCACTCTAATATCGTCATCATCTTTAAAAAATTAAATTTAATAATGTGCTTAGAAGGTGTAAAAATTAATGTTTTTGAATAATTAAACAACGGGAAATAGAAAATATAAAGCACGTTGCATATTCGCTAAATAAAGTTAGAATTATGCAGAAAAATTAAATTAAGTTAAAAAATTTAAAAAGTCACAAAAAAAAGATAAACATTATGTGATCAAAGGTTTTTTTAATTATAAATAAATTAATAATTTTAAGTTAAAAAGATAAAAAATTTTTAACTTTTTAACTTATTTTAATTTTTTAACTTTATCATAAAATGAAATAAACTTTCCCTTTTTTAAAATAATTAAACCCCAAAAAAAATCAAAAAATAGGCTTAAAAAACTGTTCCCAGGGTTTAAAAAATGAACAAAATTATTTTTTTTTAGACAAATATTTTTTAAAAGAAGTTAACAAATTGCCGGACAGCTGCCAGAGAGTGCACCAATAAAATGAAATCACGAAAACCCTATTAACGTGATTTGCCCTACGATTAAATTTTATTGTTATTTTTAAACTGATTGGCATGTTTTCATACAAATGTTTTAATTTAAAATAACTTAATTTTTGTTAACTTAAATTAACTTAACTTTTCTGCATAATCCTACCTTAACAGTAAACATATGAAGATAAAATATGAAACAATAAACATGCAGCTTTAAAAAAAATCAAAAACCGGCCAAGTTTCAATGCGCAAGTCAACCCAAACAGTTTTTAATTTGGCCATGTATCGAATTACCGTTCTGAAACCGTAACTAAACGACCCCAAGTTTTGTTGGTACACAAACAGGATCGTCCGATAATCGTCAATCCTTTTGGGGAAGCACTTTAACACTGCGCATGAGCGTGATCGTTCGGTGACGGTTTTCGACGTGTGGAAAAACCTATTGTTAGCAAGAAGATTATAAGAACAACGATTTCGCGCGAGGCGGCAACCTGAGAGAAGTGCATTCGAAAAACTTTTGGAGCGTTTTAAAAGAACTGGAATGTAGCAACAAGAATTTTTAAAAAAAAATGTGGACAAACTAAAGAAAATCAATTAAATGTAACCGAAAATCCGCATATCGAACAGCGACCTCTTCTTACTTCAAGAATTGGTTCCCAAAGATTACCTATGAAATTGGTATTTTTTCTCCGTCGGGGCCAACTTAAAAAAAAAAAAAAAAATAAAACTGCATAAAATTTTTACAATAGAAAAATGTTGAATTGCAAATATTTTAAAAAAATACTTTTTGGTAAAGAAATCTTTTTAAAGTTTAAATTATTTATTAATGCTAAATAAGATAAATTTAAAAAAAATCGGATTTTCATAAAAAAAAATTTTTTCTTTTGTTGGTTTCTTTTAATTATCATTTTGATCCCCCTGTACTAATTTATTATTAAAATATGAACACACTCTACTGCAATAGGTCTTCTGCTATAAGAAAACCAACCCCAATCAATTACTAAAGACTTCCGTATAACTAAAATTGCTAATTATAACATGGCCTGAAAACGTCATTTTTGACATAAAATTGAAAATATTTCAAAAACGGTTAAATTTGGGTATGGGATATTATAAATAAAACATGTCTATAATTTTGCCTAGAATCCAAAAATTTCATAATATATAGGGTGTTCAATTAAAAAAAAAATAAAAAAGTATGTGTCAAGTGTTTCTGAAACAACCAGTATATTTAAAAATATTTTGTATTTAACATTTTTTGTATCTCTTTAATAACAAGGTGATATGGTACTTTGTCACACTATTGCTCTACCCTGTATGATCTTTGCTTGGAAATACAAAAGTATATCCCAATTCCAGGAATTTATGTTTTTTAAAGTTAAAAGTCGAATTAAAAAACAAATTATAAAAAGAAAAAAAATCGTTTAAAAAAAATATGCATTAACAAGTTGTTAAGTTTTTTAAATTTTAAATTTTTTCTTGCTTTTCTAAAAATATTAGTATAAACTTACCTGTAACATTTATATCACAATGAACGAAGGATTTCAAAAGCAAAAAAATTACCACATAAAAAATATTCATTTTTCGTTGATCACCTATACGTAAACCAAATATTAATTTTTATAACAAAAACCCATTTTTTCCTTTAAATAAAATTAAAAAACATAAAAATTAAAAAGTTAAACTCTGTATGTACGGCCGATGCAATATTTTTGTCTACGATGCTTTTAAGGATTAAAATTATAATATGTATTTTATTAAAGTAATTTTTATTGTAGACCTTGTCCTTTCTCGGCAATTCTATATACCGCCCATGCATATTCGTTACAATTGGTGAATCTATAAAATAAAAAACTATATAAAATATATATATATATATATATATATATATATATATATATATATATATATTTTTATATATATATATATATATATTTTTTTTTTTGTTAAAAGTATACAGGCTTGCTTAGATAACAACGGTGGCCATTTCGAACATGTATTGTAGGCAGTTAATTTAGTTTATTTCTTAAAAGTTTCTGCTTGTTCATATTATTTATTTTGCGATTTGTTTGTTTGTTTTTGTGAATTTAAATTGAAGTTTAAATTAGGTAAAGTCCGATTTACAGTTGAAAAGGCCACCAGCGTCATCAGCATGCGTTGTTCTCTCCACTTTAAAATTATTCCCGTTCTCGTCGCTCTGTTCCAAATTTAACAACGTATGGGTGGAGCGTAGAGAGAGAAAGGCTTAGTCGGGAACACTTTTGATATGACGCTCCTGGCCTTTTCTTCTTTAAATCGGACTCTATTTAGATTAACATAATGTTTTTTTGTTAAAATTAAAAAAAAGTGAATTACATGCTAAAATAAAAAAAAAACTCTCTACAAGATGTGGTTTGTTTTCTCAAACAGGTTTGTCATTTATAAATAAAGGCCCCCAGGTGCTGTCGATTGACATGACATGGCCAACCATGAGTAAATCACCGAAAACCGCAATAGTGGCGGCATATTCATTAAAATTAAAAATTGTGAATAAAGGGGTAATATTTGAATATTAATTGTAATTGCAAATTTTTACAGAATTTAATAACTTACAAGGTGGGATGTTAATATAAAGGACGTTCCATTTTAAAAAATTGGGGTTTCAAATGTTGCAATGTTGGCTACTCCATAAAAATACCCTGTATACGATGAAGTTTTTTCCCGTGAATTTATCTTGTTGTCCTTGAAGTTTGAGAACATGAGCCTAAGTAATACTAATGTTTAATTCGTTTCTGTTTTTCACTTATTTCCGAGTATACGTTTTTTACGAAACTTTTTGTGAATTATAAATAGCGTTGCAAACGCCGCACCGTGTGTCCAAAATTTATTTCTGTATAAAAAGGGGGTTATGATCCCCGAGACGTTCTTTTTTTGGGGCCCCCCTGTAATAAAAATATTTTTTTAACCCTTTTGGGAAACTTTCAACCCCTTTACAAAAAAATTTTTATATGTTATATATATATATATATATATATATAATATAATAATATATATATATATATATATATATATTTTTTTTTATATATATTTATACAGGGTGCCACAATTAGGCATGCAGGGATTCGGAAAACCCTAAGTCGATTAAAAATAGCCAAGTTGCGATTCAGGTGCCCTAACTACATGTTATTAGAAAGTTGTAAAATTCTAGTATTCCGGGAAAATCTGAAAAAACCGAAATTTGCCCTTTCGTTTTATTTTTTTTCTGACTTATTTAAAGAGCATATGGAAAAAAGAAAACTTTTATGGCCCTTTTAAGCTCTACAAAACAGCGTTTAGAGATTTTTCTACAACGTTTCGTTTTTGTTAAACCATCATCAACTTTATTTTTTAAATACGGCACTCAATTGTTTATTGCATTTTCGAAACAGTTATAATTCCAATTACAATGATGTATAATATTAATATTTTTCTGTTAAATAAACATATTTTCCATAAGAGGCAATGAGTTAGACAAAGAACCACATCATGTTTCATAGGGGCGTTTCCATTTTTGTTAATAAATATTAAGTGTTATATATTTTTGTAAAAAAAACCCAGGTCCGTATTTAAAAAAATAAAGCTGATGATGGTTTAACAAAACGAAACGTCGTAGGAAAACCAACCTGTTTTGTGGGGCTTAAAATGCCATAAGAAAGTGTCTTTGTTTTCCATATCTCTTTAAATAATGTTAGGAAAAAATTAAAAACGAATTTGCAAATTTGGTTTTGGATATCTCCGGGTACTAAATTTTAAACTTTCTAATAGGCATGTTGTTAGGACCTAAATGCACCCAAATTTCATCTAAAACCGTCTTTGGGTTTCCAAGATCCCCATGCTCATCAATGGCACCCTTATTTATATTATATTTATATATATATATATATATATATATATATATATATATATATATATATATTTTAATTTTAATTTTATATATATTTTATATATATATATATATATATATATATATATATATTTTATATAGATACAGTGTGTCTACTTAAGTTGGCAACATATGGAAAACTTTTTTATTATTAATTTTACGAAAAAAAGTTATTCTTCATAAAAAGTTCTGCATGCTCTAAAACCGAAAATACAATCATTAAATATTAATTTTTTTCAATCCTATTCAAGGTAAGTCAAAAAATACGAATTAGTCGTAATTTTTGTAGTAGTAGTAGAGTATAGTACCTTTATATTTAACAATATCGAAAATTGTTATTATAAAAAGTTGTTTGGAATTAAAAAGCACATTTAAATATGCAGTTGCATTAATTTTTAATATTTTTTTATTTCTCAAAACATCTCTACTCGAACAACGAAAATTTAACTGTAATTATTGTACATGCAATCTAGGATGCTCTGATAAGAAATTTTAGAAAGTAATTATTGTACGTATATTCTGGGATGCTCTGAAAAGAAATATTTGACATTGGCATTCAAAACATCAGTTGTATTTAGAGAAATTTGGTAAAATATATTTTTTTAATTAGAAGGGTGTTATTTCATATTTAAACATAGTTTTTAATTCTGAACAACTATTTCTTATAACTTTCCATATTTTGAAATATAAAGGTACTTTTCTCTTAAGCAAAATTCATATTTTTTGAGATAGCTAGTATAAAATTGAAAGAAAAATGATATCTGTTGATTGCATTTTAGTTTTAAGAACATGCAGAACTTTTTATAAAGAATAACTTTTTTTCGTAAAATTAATAATAAAAAAGTTCCCCATAGGTATGGTGCGAACTTAAGTAGACACGCGGTATATATATATATATATATATATATATATATATATATATATATATATATATATATATATATATATATATATATATATATATATATATATATATATATATATATATATATATTTATTAATAAATAAAAAAAAAAAAAAACAGTAAGCACCGTACTGCGAACATAGGAGGCTCCTGGACAATTTTGGATGTACCAATTCTAAAATACCAAAAATAATTTTTGTGGCTTGCATCTCAATTTCCGTCTCGTTTTCTCACGTGGCGCATTTTTGGTTAGGACTGGTGGGGAGTGCGGTGATAAATTCGGAAGAATTATCTTCCAGTTTAGTTGTGTACTACGTTTTTATTTTCAGTAAGAGGATGCAGTGTTTATATATATATATATATATATATATATATATATATATATATATATATATATATATATATATATATATATATATATATATATATATTATATATATATATATATATATATATATATATAAATATATATAGTGCGGACTGACTAGTTAAGAAAAATATTCGAAACCAGAGGGGGGATGCCTTTGAAATTGAAAAGGATTGGGGCCCGACGGTCCGAAATTTTTCTTTCAAGAGTTTATTATTTTCCCTTCCTCGGACTAACTAAAGTAGTTTTTACAATTAGAAAACCTAACCAAAACTTTAAAAAAGATTGAACCACCAAGTGGCGTTATTTTGAAAAGAAGAATATCCATGCGGATAATCAAATTTATTCCATTGTTTGTTACAAACTACCTAAGGAAAAAAATTCACTTAAAACTAAAGAAAACCGAAATGGGAACCGCGGAAAAGCGCGGTTAAGTTCGAAAGTGACAGAATGTTTAAAACTATTCGAATGGATCACCGATATTCGTAACTAGAAAACTTCAATTAGAAAGGATGCAGATTAACGTGGAAAGAAAGAGACATATCTTCGTTTATTACAGCGCAGGATCTATATAATCTAGGAACAACGTTCATCGAATCTTGTACAGTAACCGACTTAGTAAATTAATTTATATTATTTTAATTTTTATTTTTATAATTAGTATTAAATGTATGCAAAGACATGGGAAAAACGGTGAAACACCAGCATCTTTCCCATCATTTTTTTTTATTAGTGGTTAGACTTTTTGGTCTAAAACTTTTAATTTTAGAAAGAAAATAGGTAGAAAATGACTTTCAGAAAGGAAAAGGGAGAAAAGTCTCCCAAAGTCAAGGAAACAAATTATTGAGATTCTTTGAAAGAATTAGTCGTCAGGATGACAGTCAAGCTACGATATTTTTCTTGTTCTAATCGTAATAGATAACTGTAAACCGTGCTTGAGATCAGATGTCACTTTTTATTAAGAACGTTGGATTCCAGATTTATATGGACCATTTTAGAATAGTCTTTTGTATAGAATTGACATTTCTAAGATCTCAGCATGCTCCCAGTCAATTTGGGGATCATCAACCAAGACATGTCCCAAGGCACATGAATGAACTCCTCGCCTACAATACTTTTTGTGGAAGTAGGCCTTTTAAATTTCTAGATGTTGTCCAACATATGATTCAATTTTACATGGTATTTTATATACAATGCCGAACCTTTCAAAATCTTTCAGGAGATTTTGTTTTAGAATAAATCTGAGAAACAGTTTTGAGTGTCTTTTCTCTATCTTTATATCGATTGTTTGAAAATGTTGGCTAATTTATCTGTTAATGTTTCAATATATGGTAAAGCAAATACAGTTGTTTTGTAAGTTATTTTTTTTATTTAAATTCTGTTATTAGTATTTCTTGAGTTCTTATATAGGAAGATAAAGTTATGTTGAAGGTCTATCTATAATGTTTTTTCTGGAAAAAATTTAAAAATTTCTTTTCGGTTTTAAAAATTTTAAAGGGTTTTTATTCTTCCCCGTATTAGGTTTAAATTTTTCTTTTTTCATTCCTAGGATGAGTTTATTTTAAACTTATCGGATGGTAGGGTTTTGTTTAAAAAACCAAATTTGGGAAAAATGGTTCAACTTTGGTAAGGGTGTTGATCCTAAAGTTCGCGGGACAGAATTGTTGTCTCTTCCTCCACAGCAGTTTACTGTGGAGGAAGAGACAGACAATTCTGTCCCTTTCTTAGACATGTTGGCAACTAGGAATCAGGATAACACCCGTACCAAAGGTACCGAAAACCTTATTGTTCCAATCGGTTTATTAGCTATTTTTCCTACCATCCGATTAGACTAAAATAAACCTCATCCTAGGAATGAAAATAGACAGAAAATTTAACTCACCCCAATACAGGGATAGAGCCTAAAACAACTTAAGGGCATTTGGTTAGAGAATTTTACCCAGAAAACTTATTAAAAAATTTCTCTTTAGTACAAATTGCAATACCAGAAAACATTATAGACAGACCTTCACAACCATTAACTTTATCTTCCATATAAGTAACTCAAACAATACTAAAACAGCAATTTAAATGAAAAAACTTACAAACACAACTGTATTTTTCTTTACCATATATTGAAACATTAACAGATAAATTAACCAACATTTTCAAACAATCAGATATAAAGATAGCGAAAAGACAACTCAAAACGGGCCGATTTATTCTAAAACAAAATCTCCCCAAAAAGATGATGAAAGGTTCGGCATTGTATATAAAATCCCAAAAGTAAAAATTGTAACAAGTCAAGGTTGGACAGACATCTAGAAATTTAAAAGGCCGCATCACTTCCCACAAAAGTGATTGTAGGGGGAGGAGTTCATTCATGTGCCTTAGCGGAGCATGTCTTGGTTGATGATCACCAAATGGACTGGGAGCATGCTGAGATCTTAGAAAATTCAATTATTCACAAAGACTATTCCTAGAAATGGTCCATATAAATCTGGAATCCAACGTTCTTAATAAAAAAAGTGACATCTCAGATCTCAGCACGGTTTACAGTTATCTATTACGGTTAGAACAAGAAAAATATCGTAGCTTAATTGACTGTCCAGCTCCTGACGACTATTTCTTTCTAAGAATCTCAATAATTTGTTTTCTTTGACGTTTGGGAGACGGTGTTTCCTCTCCTTTTCCTTTCTGAAGTCATTTTCATACCTATTTTCTTCTAAAATTAAAAGTTTTAGACCAAAAAAGTCTAACCACTAATAAAAGAAAATGATAGGAGATGCTAGGTGTTTCACCGTTTTCCACATGTCTTTGCATACATTTAATACTAATTACTTAAAAATAAAAATTAAAATAATATAAATTAATTTACTAAGTCAGGTACTGTACAAGATTCGATGAACAGTTGTTCCAGATTACTATAAAAGATCCTGCGCTGTAGCAATAAACAAGATATGTCTCTTTCTTTCACACGTTATTAATCTCGCATCCTTTCTAATTGAAGTTTTCAGTTACGAATGTCGGTGATCCATTCAGATAGTTTAAACATTCTGTCACTTCTGTCAGAACTTTTAACCCGTTTTTCCGCGTGTTCCCATTTCGGTTTTCTTTTTAAGTTTTAAGTGAATTTTTTCCTTAAAGATGTGGGTTGTAAAAAATATGGAGATAAGTCTTGATTATCCGCATGGATATTGCTTGTTTTCACATAGCAACCCACTTTGGTGAGTTCAACTTTTTTAAAGTTTTTAGGTTAGTTTTTCTAATTGTAAAAACTTTACTTTTAGTTAGTCCTGAGGAAGGAGAAAATAATAAACCTCGAAAGCTTGACAAAACAGAAAAGGGTTTCATTAATAAATCCAGGCCACCAACCTTTTTCAATAATTCAAAAAAGACTTATCCCCACTACCCGGTTTCTTTATATATATATATATATATATATATATATATATATATATATATATATATATATATATATATATATATATATATATATATATATATATATATATATATATATATATATATAAAATTATATAAATTAAAGGCGAATCTTATTTAGAGTTTCTTTAACAAGAATTGCCCGTACTGCTGGGAAAAGTTCCTTTAAATGTACGTAATCAAATAACTTTTATGCACGATGGAGCTCCTCCCTCATTTTAGTATAGCTGTTAGAACTTTATCTAAATAACACCTTTGGGGAAAATTGGTTTAAAAGGTAAATTCAATGGCCACCCGCCCCCGACTTAAACCCAATAGATTTTTTATTTATGGGGACACCTTAAAACTTTGGTTTACGCCACTCCCATACAAACCATAAAAAAGTTAAGAAATAAAATTGTTAATGTTTGCGAAGAAGTGAGAAATAGACCTCGAATTTTAGCTCGAGTCCGTCGTTCAATGATTCGTCGGGTGAGAAGATTTGTTGTAGCTGTTGTTGCACTAAAACTGTTTCCTAGAAATGTTTTTAATTTTTTGTTTTCCAGGGCACCTGTGATTTTTTTAGCAAAAATTTATAAACCAATTTTGTCCAGTGGCATGCAATAAAACCGTTTTTATTTTTTTTTTTCGAAAACGAAGTGAGATTCGAAAAAAATACAAGAGGTGAAGAAGTTGAATTTTTAGACGCTTAATCAAGCAAAAAATATTAAAGTTGCAAAAAAGGCAGTGGCGTACATTTTTTTGCCAATTTTATTCGCTAAGATCCCCCGGGACGCCACTGGACCTTATAATTTTAATCTATTTAGGGCTAAATTAGCCTCTTAATACAACAAACAATATTGCCAAATTTCAAAAGAATCGAGTAAATATTTTTTAAAATATTAATAAAAAACTGTGCATTTCCGGACCCATGTTTATAGAAACTTTTTTTTATATTTTTAAACAAGAAATCGCCCATTAAAATATTTCCGTCTATTTTTCGAACACCCTGTATAATTTATGGCTTTTATATAAAAAAGGCGCTATAACTCAATACGAGAGAAAATTGGTAAAAATATAAAAATATATGTACATACTGACATATAATTTGGTTTATATGTGGATGTACATGGTTAACCGCTATTTATTTCCGCTTTTTAGTGATTTAATAATTGATACTGTTTATGTAAAGCTATGACTATTTATTTGCAATAATTGTGATCATATTTAATTCTTTTTAGAGTTTAGAAGTTTCTTAAAAAATTGTAATACTCTATTAATGATCAATATGCTGCAAGGTAATGTATTAGGTACCGTGGATGCCGGGCTTTTGTATGTTAATGCTGCAAGTTTGTGTTTTTTGTCGATTAAATTGGGTTTTTTGTAAAAATCAAAGAAAATATTGTAATTATTTTTCGAATTAAACATAACATAAATTGACGAATAATGAGCAGGAAATAAAAATATAAAGTTTTAGGTTCTTATTATCCTGAATGCATAAATAAATATTTATTTGTACAAAAGGAAGAAAAGAAGATTTTATATCGCCCAAATTAAAAGATCGTGCCATATTGTATAATTAATTAATCAATATAGGTGGCATAATAAGTTTAAATAGGTGTAGGAATAAATAAATAAAATAGTACCGTGTCTAATAAACATGACCCGTTTATAAACATTATTCTGAAAGGTTAAGTCATAAGGTTTCTAAAAATCACGTTAAAGTAATTAAAAATACCCGATTTAAAAAACTAACCTTTTAATTTGGTTATGATAAGCAATTAAACGTGGGATCGATAATTTAACAACATTATTAAATTATTTTAGCAAACACAGAGCTATTCCGTTAAATAATTCATGTGACAGTCAGTTTTAAAAGCGTTATTATGGGACCGTTAAAGTTGGTCATAATACGTTAACGCAAACATACACGTTACAGTTACGGAATGTTAAAGTGTACTTTTCGGTATCAGTTTATTTAAAATACGTTTATACGGACGCAAAAAAAATCAGTAACCGTGAAGTGCATGTCAATAATCACGTTTAAATGTTTGACACATTAGCTTTGGTGCGTCGCCGAGCAGAACATAGGAAATCCCATGTTAATTTTTCAATTATTGGCTCCCCTGTACATTTTACAAAAAAAATTAAAATATCTTTTTGAAAAGACCAATCTGATAAGCCTTCGTGCCAAGTTTTTAAAAAAATTTAATGGGTGAATCTTGAATGATTCAATTAAATGTAATTGCAAAATTAAGTTTCTCAGTGCAAGGCTTCTTTGATATCCTAATCTATCCACATAGACGTACAAGAAGTTAGTAGACTCGACCAGACTTACCACTCCTCTAAGCCCCACAGATCATCCCCTCCTTAAATCAAATGGGCTTAAACTGCTTTAATTGTAGAGCCACAATAGACCGATCGGTCGCGGTGGAATGGTGTTATACCCACTCACTTTAAACCTACCTACGTACCTACTTTAATTGTATTATTTATAAAGGGTCAACTAAGATGGCCCTAAACTGATTATGACGATTTTTCGACCTTCCAGTTGTGGCAAAATAAAGTCCTATATAGCTTTGTTAAGAGCTATTTAAAACAATTTTATATATAATGTTACGGACTTTAAAAATATCTGTTTAGTTAATAAAATTTAGTTAATAAAATCCTGCAGTAAAATAATTCTTCCAGCTAATTCTGGACATTTCCAGACTTTTTTTTATCACATTACTAATAAAGCGGAAGGAAGTCCGTACGGGCCAGTTTATTTCGCCTTTACAGCGAGTAAAGTTGACAAACGGTTAGAGAGTTGTCATAATTACGTTACGTTGAGTTTTTCCATAGAAACGTTTGTAAACCTGATTTCCATTAAAAAGGGTAAAACCAGGACCCGTGTTTTTATACGGGGTGTCACGGAACAAACCTTTTAAACCCCCTTAAAGGTTCTATAATATTATTTTATAACCAAACAGCCAACTTATTCTGCAGCTCAAAACGTACGAAATTATTTTGTGTTTTACTTTTAAATTTAAAAATGTTGGTGTTATTTTTCAGATTTGCAACTCAATAAAAATTGTCGTCTATTTTTTGATTTGCCAATTTATAGTAATTTTTTGACAGATATTTTATGTCGTTCATGATGTTTTCGCCATATGTAGTCCTGATTTCGTCAGATTAAGGAGATTTTCACCCATACTGCAACTATATTGTTTTATTATTTGCTGTCTGTACATTAAATAATTAATTAATGGACAGATTTCCTTCAGGGTAAGCCAGAAACATAATTTAGATTGTAAATTGTAAAGTCATTTTAAACACACAAAATAAAAACGTAATAATTATAATAAACACTGCCATATTAATTTTAGATGTATAAACATTGATGAAGGTTTTACCGAAACGTTTGTAATTAAACAGTATGAAAATTAAAAATAACCTTTAATTTCAAAAATTAATGTGAACCAAAACTCCCAAGAAATTAAATTGAAGAATATATGTTAATGGTTCAGAAAGCAAATAATAAAAAAATATAGAGTAGAAGTTGACAAACGGTTAGAGAGTTGTCATAATTACGTTACGTTGAGTTTTTACCATAGAAACGTTTGTAAACCTGATTTCCATTAAAAAGGTGTAAAACCAGGACCCGTGTTTTTATACGGGGTGTCACGGAACAATACCTTAAACCCCCTTAAAGGTTCTATAATATTATTTTATAACCAAACAGCCAACTTATACTGCAGCTCAAAACGTACGAAATTATTTAAATATAGTTTTGTATAACGCTTTAAAAAATATTTTTAATTAGTATATAAAAACTATATAAGCCATATTTTTATTGCACTTTGTCCAGATTTCCATTTCAACCCTTGGTCAAGCAGCACTTGGTTAATACATACTTGGGGGACTGAAAGAGAACTCTTTCCAAGTAAAAGTGTTTGATTTTATGATTTTGAGGTAAGAGTTCATTTCTAAAAACATATATTTTTGGATTTTTGTAACCGATAATTATTTGTACTAATCTTTTTAGTAAGGTAAGCTGAAAATGTGTTTAAGAGTTATTGATAAAATTGTTCATTTAAACAATGGCGATATTTAATATTTAATAATTTTATAGTTAACTTTTAATAGCCACTATAGGTAGTTTGTTAAAGAAAGATGTAGCCCGGAAGGATAAAATTGATTGCAGTACCTCTACGAACAAAGCTCTTAACTTAAGTATTTTTAAAAGTTTTATAAATTATCTTATTGTGTACTAAGATTACCACATCTATATTATTTTATAAGGTACTATTTACTTTTTTTACAAAAATCCTTTAATACCATAACAACTTTTTAAAAGTAGGCTATTTTTTGATTTCAAAAACGTTTGGCCGCTTCAAACAGTTTTATCATTTCTTTTAAATAAATCATTCATCATCAAACAATTTCAGGGATGGGAAGTTCATTTAAGTTTGTGATTGGAGAAGCAAAATTGGATCCCAAACTAAGTATATCAACAGCATAATCAGGAATTTCTACGTCTGTCAGATTTTCAAGCCAATTTTTTTCTACATTAATGTTTTGATAAAAGCTGTTATTTGTTTTAGAAATTAATTAATTGATTTTATGTATATTTTTTTTTTTTTTGCAAAAAACGTTTCGAAACTCTTTAGTTATATTGTTCAAATAATTTTGAAAGTTTCTGCTGATAGATTTTTTTGAAGCTTATTTTAATTTCCGATATTTTATTTTCTAAGGATTGTATATTTATAATGGTGTCACTTATTAGTAAATTAAGTGTGCGAGATCTAAAATTATTTAAAATGGTTTCGTGAAATTTCCTTCCCAGGTTAGCGGAACAAAATGTGATGTGTTTTACTTTTAAATTTAAAAATGTTGGTGTTATTTTTCAGATTTGCAACTCAATAAAAATTGTCGTCTATTTTTTGATTTGCCAATTTATAATAATTTTTTGACAGATATTTTATGTCGTTCATGATGTTTTCGCCATATGTAGTCCTGATTTCGTCGAGATTAAGCAGATTTTCACCCATACTGCAACTATATTGTTTTATTATTTGCTGTCTGTATCATTAACATAATTAATTAATGGACAGATTTCCTTCTAGGGTAAGCCAGAAACATAATTTAGATTGTAAAATTGTAAAGTCATTTTATGTAACACACAAAATAAAAACGTAATAATTATAAGTAACCACTGCCATATTAATTTTAGATGTATAAACATTGATGAAGGTTTTTACCGAAACGTTTGTAATTAAACAGTATGAAAAATTAAAAATAACCTTTTAATTTCAAAATTAATGTGAACCAAAACTCCCAAGAAATTAAATTGAAGAATATATGTTAATGGTTCAGAAAGCAAATAATAAAAAAATATAGTTGCAGTATAGGTGAAAATCTGCTTAATCTCGACGAAATCAGGACTACATATGGCGAAAACATCATGAACGACATAAAATATCTGTCAAAAAATTATTATAAATTGGCAAATCAAAAAAATAGACGACAATCTTTATTGAGGTGCAAATCTGAAAAATAACACCGACATTTTTAAATTTAAAAGTAGGACACATCACATTCTGTTCCGCTAACCTGGGAAGGAAATTTCACGAAACCGTTTTAAATAATTTTAGATCTGGCACACTTAATTTACTAATAAGTGACACCATTATAAATATACAATCCTTAGAAAATAAAATATCGGAAATTAAAAATAAGCTTCAAGAAATTCTATCAGCAGAAGACTTTCAAAATTATTTGAACAATATAACTAAAGAATACGAAACGTTTTTTGCAAAAATAAAACAAAAAATATAAATAAAATCAATTCATTAATTTCTAAAACAAATAATAGCTCTTATCAAAACATTAATATAAAAAAAAATTGGCTTGAAAATCTGACAGACGTAGAAATTCCTGATTATGCTGTTGATATACTTAGTTTGGGATCCAATTTTGCTTCTCCAATCACAAACTTAAATGAACTTCCCATCCCTGAAATTGTTTCATCTGTTGAAGTTTCAATTGAAAACCTTAGTATTCTTACAACTTATAAAAACAAATTAAATTCTAAACGGTATAATACAAAACCAAAATTGACAAAGAATTTTGCAAAAAAATTAACAAAACAAAATCTTTTCCTAAAAAACATCCGAATTTAATAGGTCGGATAAATCAAATAAAACCGTCCGGCCGGCTCCCAATGTCACCGCGCCGCGCGCCGGTTTCCTATGAGCTTGCTGCGTTGCCAAGATGTATTCATAACCTATGGGCTTCGTTTTTTCTCCCAAAAATTTATTAATTACGAAATTTAATCTATCTCAGTTAATTTAAATTTTAGGAAAAAAAGTTATATAATTATTTTTATGTAGAATTTTACGTTGTACAACTTTTATTTAAAACTTTTTTTCTAGGACTTACCGTTTCCTCAAAATTTCAAAAAAAAAACACTTTTTTATTTTTTTTTTCACCCCTTCCCGGGGGTGAATTAAAAAAAATACAGTTCGTTTTTAGATTCTTTAAAGTAACTTATATCAAAAATTCAAGTTTTAACCTCAAATTCGTATTTTACGACCTATTTTCTTGGACTATAAGTTTAAGTAACCATTACACCCTTTATTAGCTAGTTATATCGGTATTTTTTTAACCACCTTTGATATTATAATAGCTCATTGTTTTGAGCAAGCATTACATACAACTAAGTTTTTCTATTATTTGTCTACGCTGTTTTATTAAACGAACACATTGTTTATTTTAAAATTCTATATTCTACAAAAAATTTCGAAATATGTAACTGTTACGAAAACAGGTATATTAGGCATATTAAATGATGATATGCCTATATCATTTAACTCTTTTCGAAATAATAACAATTTTGGCTTTTAGGGCAATATAGGCAAACAACAACCTTTTTAATTTTTTTTAGCAGTAGTGGCATTTAAAAAAAGAACAGGGTATTATTTTAACTGTTCGATGTTTAATTTATTCTTTAATAATAAATATACCATTTTAACCACAATAGCCGAATAAAGTATTTTTTTATATTAAAAGAACAGCAGGAAAAGATCTTAGATAAAATATATATTTTGATATCCTAATAGACAAGTCGGAGAATGTAAATAGACATAAGTAAACTTATATTTAAAAGCCGTTTGTTTTTATGTACATATTAACAAAAGTTATCCAGGCGAAAACAGTAATGGATTTTTTATAAGTAAAAAAAAACTTTATTTTTAAAAATATATGGATAACTGGGTAGGATATTTAATCTTGTGGTGCAATAGCATGTTGTTTTATGGCATACCCATGTATGTAGATCAGTTAAAAATGTATTTTAAATACGCCTAAAATACCCCCAAATGACCGCAAATTTGGTGGCAATGCACCTACCGTAGCTATAACTAGCTATCGATCGCATCGCTACATTACAAGGATAAATATCCTAGATATACAACATTAAATGTAATAAATATTAAAATATTACTTGTGTTTTTTTTTAATATGCAATATCACATCAATATTTAAAACCATTATAATTTATTGTTTACAATTGAAAATTTCTATGCAATGAATGGGGATGAGAATAATGACCTGAATGTACGGATCTGGGTACGGTCCTTTGGGAGAATTGAGAATAGGTATCGTCTTGGCCTGGCGGCATAAGCAACACTGGGTGTATATTCAGAGATTTTCTGGAACCTGCTACACTGGCCGAATCACTTACATATGCACTGTTCATTTCGCCTAAAAATGAATATTATTAAAAAATTAAGTTGCATTTTAATTTTTGCTAATTTTTAAGTTATAGCAAATTTTCACTTGTATTACCACTAGTGTGGAAATTTTTCCGGAAATTTTTTCGAAGTCACGAATATTCGTGAGTGAGAAAAAATTTCCGGATAATAATTTAGACACGAGTGGTATTCGGTAAGAAAATTTCGCACTTTAATTATTAAATTAAAATTAATGACTAATGACAGTTATTAATATTTAGAAATGTAGGCTGAGATAACCGTCAATCGACACTTGTTTAAAGGAACTGTAACCATGGTGATAATCAAATGTCAACTGCTGTCTTTGTAGTGTAAAAGTTGCAGAAATGGCTCGTTTTGGCAAAGAAAGTACCTTTTCAATAAGAAAGGAAGTGGAAAATTTAACGCCCTGTAACACAAAGAAATCAAAAGTAAGTGTTTGGAAACAATTTTCAGAGTTTTGTCGAGAAAAATCGTATAACATCGACGGCGGTCCAATGTCTGCAGAGCAATTGGCTGGTATTCTTGAGGACTGGGGTTTTAATATGAAAAAGAAAAATACTGAGGACTATAAAGAAAGTGTAGTGAAAGTTTTGTGGAACTCCGCCGCAAAACAATTGCAGGAATTATATTTCAAAAAGTTTAAAATCAAATTTGATCCGTTTAGTGATATAGAGTTTGCTACTGCGAGAGCTGCGCGTGATGCCAAGCGCCGTCAGTTACAAAGGGATCCATCGAAGAGAAAAGTAAGTGCATCGATATTAACCAAGGAAGAATATAGCAAAATTCTTAGAATATATGATGAAAACACACCAGACGGACTTCAAAAAATTTTCTTTTACGTGGTCTCCCATGAATTGGCATGGAGAGGCGAAGAGGGGTCTGCAGCATCTATAAAACATTTTTCTGAAGAAACTGACAGCAGAGGCAATCTTACGGGACGCATTGAGTATAATCCTGTATTTTCCAAGACGAGTCAGGGAGGATCTAAGAGATTGGCCGACAGTAAATAGTTAATAACCAACACTTCTAACCCTGAAATATGTCCAGTTCGACTTTATAAAAGACTCATGGAAAAAAGAGGTGCCTCTATGCAAACTGTTTCTTACGCCAAATCCTAATTCTAAAGGGTGGTATAAAAATTCTCCAGTTGGAGCTAACAGTATATCATCTTGGTTCCAAAATGCTGCATCCATTGTAGGAGTTGACACAAAAAAGAAAAAAATTACAAACCATTCAGCGCGAGCGACTGCAGTATCAAATATGGCAAAAAATGGTATCGGTGAACAACAACTTGTAAAAATCAGTAGGCATAGCAATGTGCAGTCAATTAAGCCATATTTCAAATTTGATAAGGAACACCATCACAAAATAATCCAGACTTTGACGACTGTTGAACGCTCTTCAGAAAATAAGCCTACGGAAAGCGTCGATATGAATAAAGTTTCAAGAATCACTTATAATAATTGTGTATTTAATATTAACAATAATAACTGATAAAAATAGTAATATTAACTCAACACAAGTACCTAAACTATTTTTTAAATAGTAATTTTTTGTAAAGCATTTTTTTTGCAATAAAAAATTGATTTAGATTTGTTTTTTATGTGTTTGTGTTTTCTTCAGAAAAATGTAGAAACAATTTAGGGGCAGGTATGTAAAAACAATACCTATCTATTTACTTATAGAGTTATTAGCTGCTCTTAGGCCAAGTTAATAAAATCTTGAGATGTCGGGAGGTTTAATTAGGTAGAAATCATGGTTGTATCATTAATTCTTTATATGGACCGATGTAAATAAAATCCAACCAATTTTAGTTAAAAGGGAAGTTGTTAAAGGGATTAAGAGAAATTTATTTAATTATTTTTTGACAAATTTGAACTACTAAAGTTGGTTGATTACAAGGCGAACCAATTAAATATTTTAGGTTTCGTTATTTTCCATAAATACCTATTTTCAAATGCTAATAAATCAAAACCAACCCATTTTAGGTAAAAGAGAAGTTGTTGCATGGATTAAGGAAAATATATTTTATTATTTTTTGACAAATTTGAACTACTAAAGTTGGTTTATTACAAGGCGAACCTATTAAATATTTTCGGTTTCGGTATTTTCCATAAATACCTATTTTTAAATGCTAATAAATCAAAACCAACCCATTTTAGTTAAAAGAGAAGTTGTTGCATGGATTAAGGAAAATATATTTTATTATTTTTTGACAAATTTGAACTACTAAAGTTGGTTGATTACAAGGTGAACCTATCAAATATTTTCGGTTTCGGTATTTTCTATAAATATCTATTTTCAAATGCTAATAAATCAAAACCAACCGATTTTAGTTAAAATAAAAGTTGTTGTAGGGATTAAGGAAAATATATTTTATTATTTTTTGACAAATTTGAACTACTAAAGTTGGTTGATTACAAGGCGAACCTATTAAATATTTTCGGTTTCGATAATTTCCACAAATACCTATCTATTTGCAAATGCAAATAAATCAAAACCAACTCATTTTAGTTAAAAGAGAAGTTGTTAAAGGGATTAAGGGAAATATATTTTATTATTTTTTGACAAATTTGAACTACTAAAGTTGCTGGATCATATTGGTTTTTGCCATAAAATGTTTTTGGCCCATCATGCATAAGCAATATGATTTATTGTCAACTGATCAAAGGGGGCCGTGATTAAAATCCACAAATTTACTTAAATGTCAAACGCCTATTGTCATGTAAACATGAATTTGCCTCTGATTTTTATCAAATACCTAATTGACTGTGTTTATATCTTTCTAAATTGAAGTTACTTAAATATTTTAAAGATGAAGGGTTTTGAAAAATACAGTTTATATATATATTGCAAAGAAATAAGTCACTTAAAAATGTTTCATCGTGACCTGAAGTATTTAAGTTTTTTGATTCAAGAAAATAGTGAATTATTATCGGAAGAAAACATATTCAAAACAATTCAAGTTGGATTGTTGCAAATTTCATCTAGATTTGTGAATACTTCCAAAAGCAAGAAGAACAAGATTGTATCCAAGTATTATGTATATATAATGAAACATGGACATTTATTAAGTCTTTCTAGTCCTAGCTATTCACCATTAAAGAGAGAAGAAGTGTTAGTAGATTTTCAGAAACATTTAAAGTGGATCAAACAAAATATTATGTAAGTTTGTCGGCTTTCGTTAATTAAGTATTTGCTGGTAACAAAACTGTTTAATTAGTCTAAAACCGTGTTTAAACTAATTCAGGCAAACTCAAGTAACACAAATTTTTGTTTAAATGTAAAGGCGTATGGTTTGACGGAAACGCAATCGATACCTAATATTTTATCGGGACTCAAATGACATTGTCAACTTTATACCCTTTTTATTATCATCATTTGTTTTCAGAATTTAAACTTATTAATTCTGCTTAGGGTACCCAATAAGAATAAAATTACCGGATTTTTTTTTAGTTGTCATAGTAACGACAGTAAATTACGGATTCTTATTGGTTAGGAAGTATAAGTGCGAAATTTTCTGCAATATTTTTTTCCCTCAAATGTAGTGTAACACATTTGAAAAAAAAAATGTAATAAAACAACCTAGACTAAAAACGTTTTATTGTGAAACTCGTGGCATTATTTTTTTTTTGTTAGAAAGGAAGTTTAATTTCCTTTTAATAAATCAATAAGTTTAGTATTTTTTATTTTTTTTTTATTAAAAAAAAAACTAAATTTTTGGTTAAAGGACCCAGAAATATAGGTAAGTAGTAAATAAAGGTAGATTATTAGAAAAATGAAAAATGTGTTCAAAATCAATTAATAAATATTATTAAAATTTTATAAATGTTTATTCTGAAAATTTTGGAAATTCTAAGAAGTTATGAGATATTTGAATGATTTTAGTAGAAACACAATTTTTGATATTCTAGAACATATACGAATAGTTTCGACTGGTTATAGAGAGTAGTATGGACATGGGCGTAGCGAGGTACGGGCAGAGGGGCAGCTGCCCCCCTTAGAAAAGCGGTCGTTCGCTGGTAAACTAATTCTGACGAGCTTCTTAACTTGCGATACTTTTTATAAGACCTAAGAAACTAACAGACTTGGAGGTTGGCTTGTGAAATCCAACTATACGTGATGTGATCTAATACATTTTTTTACATCATTTCTTACTCTAAAAAATGTCACTTATAACGACCAGGGTAGCGTAGTTTTTATTGTTAAAGAAAAATGAATCATAAAACGTTTTGTGAAAACCCAAAAGAACTTTAAAAAAAGTACCAAAAAACCCTAACTAAAATAGACATAGGAGCGGAGCGGGTGGGCGGGATGTGGGGTGAGAGGGGAGGCAACTGATTAGCCAATGTTGTGCGCTTCATCGGTCGCCGCTCGCATTCATTCAAGCTATTTCTGATTTTTATATATTTTTTTTTAATTATTACCCCTAAAAACCAAAAAACAATAAAAAAAAATAAATTTTCTTTGTCTGCCCCCCCCCCTTATATACAATCCTGGCTACGCCCTTGGGTACGGAAGCATTCGATTTTGATGTTTGCAAACTATATAGTCTAGAAGACCAACTTGTCTTTAGCAATAACTGTGATTACATTAAAAAAGTTTTTTTTTTAAGAGCAGGTTAAAATTATCTAAGGTTTTTACTTGAACGGATAATCTAATACATACTGATACCATAAAGGCTGAAGATGCATTCTTACCAGTAAACCGGATGGTTATCAGTTGTTTAATCGATTTCAAAATATGTATACTAATAATTTGGCTTTTAAAACTTAGCAATACATTTTTCGTAAGTAAATAAGACGACAAAGGAAAAATAAGGATTATTACAAAATATGGCCATTTCTACAAAAGATGTGTTACTTGGTTTTAAAAGAAAAGTCGGTTAGTCAAGAAGTGGTATTTACTAGGATATTAGAAAGAAGATATTATTAAAAAAAAATAGTAAAGGTGCCCACTATATAAATTTTAAAAATAAGAACTACAAGTAACTTTGTTAGAAACTAAAAAATCTATTTATTTTAAATAAAAAATCACACTATATATCTACTATACCAAGTATAGGATAAACCAGTTAAGAATAATAACTATAAGCAACTCGGTTAAAAACTGCAAAAATTAATATTTTAAATGGTATGCCCTCCATATTATTCAGTATTTGTGTTGGGTGGTAAATTTTCTAAAATCAATTTTTTAACTTATTAATGCTTACAACTGGCACTTTTTACATTTAAAATGCGTATAATATATAAATAATGCATCCTACAAAAATGTTTTCCCCATTTTTTTTATCTTCTTTAAAGAAATAATGTAATATTAAAAAAAACTAATTTAAAGTTGGTGATACTTGCATTATTTTTTCTTCTTTTTTTTTGCTCCCAAAATATACCCTCTTCGCCTCTACTATAGTCGCAATGGATTTCCCATATTGCCACAACATTCCACTTGAATATTAAAGTTGAATTTTACGATTTGTGCTGTGCTGGAGAATACTAATTTAATCAGGAGTCTAGTCGAGAAGTGTGTTTCCTGCGAAAAATAGTTAGAAGGCTTCGAAAAATATGAGCGATAGCTCATTCGACACGGAATGCAAATCTGAGAAAGGCGTTTTAAGGATTTTCTGTGAAAATAAAAATTGCAATTGTTATTAATAAAAAACGAAAAAAGAGAAGCCATTTCAATTTTTGATGATAACTCAAAAATCATAAGAGATAGCGCAAATTGCAATAAAGATCCTTGAAGACAAGGTAATTTCCGATAAAAAAAAGTCTTAACTTTTGAAGTTCTATCTTCATTATTTATAATTTTAATTAAACGCTGAAAATGTTCCTCCGCGTGACATTTTTGGTGGCATCCTCGATGTCAAAACCGAGTACGTCACACTAAATATATTTTTTAGGGTATTAAATATTATTTGAATTTTTTTTAAAAATTATAGTGTATTCTTCTTCTTCTTCTTCTTTTTCTTGTTCTTCTTCTTCTTCCTGGGAGCCGTCTTTCACTACCGGAGGCAGGGCAGCCTCTTGGGCTTTTTGTGCCTAATCTCCCATTGTCTTTTATACCAAACCTCTCATTAGTCTTGTTCCTTCTACAAGTCTGTATAATCCCGAGACTGGTTGGTTGATATATTTCTGTGGGCTGGCTCATTTTCGGCTGCCCAAATAATTCCTGTCTTTTGTGATTTAACGCTTCACATTCACACAGTATGTGGTAGGCTGTTTCTTCCCCCTCGTCGCACAATCTGCAACTTGGGTTCCCATTGAATCAGCCTATCTTGTGTAGGTGTCCTCTTTGGTTATTGTGCTCTGTTAGCAACCCTACTGTTATGCGAAGTCTTTTCCTACTTTGTCTTAGTAGTTCTTCCTTCGTTCTTTTGGATAGGCCCCTTATGAAACTTTTTCCATGTCTTACTCTACTGAGGTTTTCCCAGTATTCCTCGTGTTTGTTTCGGATCCAGTCCCTGGTTTGCCCCCGTACTGTCGTTTTGGTCACTCCAAAGGCAGGTTCTGGTCCAAAGTATGGTGTGGATAATCCATGTCTCGCTAGCTCATCCGCTTTTTCGTTGCCTTCTATTCCCGTATGTCCTGGTACCCACAGGAGAGTTACTCCTGGTGTATTGAGAAAACTTTGAAAACATTATTAACTAAAAGTTAGTTTTTTTAACAAGTTGGACAATGGTCAATGAAGAAAATTGTTTTTAACTTTCGTCGTCATTGTACATTTAAAAAAATGTTTAAATAATTGTAGTATAAATTTTTCGCTTTATGAAGCCCTTCTATATACATACTTAACAAGAAAACGCTATAAAAGTTTGAAAAATTTCAGTCCTTTGTTTATAATAATTTGACCAAAAATAAAAAATCAGAGTAATATTATCAAAGTGATAAAATTATTATAAACAAAGGATAACAATGTTTTAAACTTTTATGGCGCTATCTTGTTAAGTATGTATATAAGAAGAGCTTCATAAAGCGAAAAATGTATACGACAATTATTTAAACATTTTTTTAAATGTACAATGAGGACGAAAGTTACAGTGTACAATTTTGTTAATTGACAATTGTCTAACTTAATGAAAAACTAACTTTAGGTAGCGTTCTGAATACACCAGAATTTTTTTAAAAATTTCAATTTATATTTTATACCCTGTTGGGACTTTTTTTTATCGAAAATTTCCTCTTTTTTAAGGATTTTTTTGTAATTTGCGCTATCTTTTATGGTTTTTTATCATCAAAAATCGAAATGTCTTATATTTTTTTTTTTCGTTTCAATTGCAATTTTCATTGGCAGAAAAAATCCTCGAAAACGCCTTTCTCAGATTTGCATTTCGCGTTCGAAGCCTTCCAACTATTTTTCGAAGGAAACACACTTTTTGACTAGACTACATCGACTCGTATCCAAAAAAAAAAATAGAAAGGATTACAGAATAGAGCCCATGGACGATAGTGATCCTTTCTTGCGAGTCTGGCGAGTCATCCAAAAAAAATTTGTAATAATTAGAGTGTTTTCAAAGTTGGACTACTTTTTTAACACGCTAGCAGCTCTACTTTTACGAAAAACACTAATGGCAAAGTCAACTGACTTACTTAAATTAAGGTACATTTTTGACATTATTGAACATATTTAAATTTTAAGCAGTTTATTTAAAATTTTTATTGATAAGGATGATTGTTTAAAGTTTAATTTGCTAATATTTAATAAAAGCTAAAGCAAATCTATTTACCTTTGTATAGACTGGCTGGTGCGTAATGAGGCTCTGGTTGCAACGTTACATGTCTAGTGGCTAAAATAAATGCTAATGTAGTTAAAATAATGGCATCTAAACAACCTATTGCGGCAAGTAAAAATGCCCAACGAAT
>JAHBCN010002106.1:0-99213 GCA_019359885.1 Listronotus oregonensis
ATAATTTTAATAAAATAAATTTTTGTAACTATTTTCGTTTTTGAGATATTTGCATTTTTATTTTAAATTAAAATTATAAATATCTTAAAAACTAAAAGGTACAAAAAAATATAAAATAATGACGTAGTTTGTTAGACCATTGATTTTATATTAATTTTTAAAAAAAACGATTTTTAGCGATTTTTATTTTAGGTTAAAAAAATGAAATTTGAACCCGCTGAGCTGAGGCAGTAGTAGGCTTTTAAATTAACTTTAGTTCATAGATAATATAAAAAAGTTTTAGGCGTATTCTTATTAACTTTTTTCGGTGGCCTCCGGGACTATAAACACGTTAACCCACGCCAATTTCGCGGTTAATAAAAATTTGCTTGGGTGTTATAGAAACGAAAAGTTGGTAAGCGCATATGCAAGTAAAAATATGTTTGTTAAAGTATCTTATAAAATAGGTTACAAAATAAATTTTGTTTTTAATTTTATGGTGAAGTAATATGTAATTAATAATTCATTAGTAACTAAAAAACAAGATATTATCGATGATATATAATGACATTGCTTAAAAAATAAAAACTCCGGTTTCTAAGACACCTAGGTTTAAACTATAGATTGACAAGACATCGTAAAAGTGGCTCTAAAACCCAAAATGTTTAATTGCGTGTATATCATATGTAAATAAATTATGAGAGCTATTTGGAAAATGGACAGGCAATAAATTATTATCGGTGTCTGCGGAATATCGATGAAGTTAAATGTTTTATAGTCATTAATAATTTACATTTTAAACCCTAATTACCTATCATAAAGGTTTAAAAAATAAAGAAGCCCATGTTATGTTTATAGAATCCACTTTAAAAGCCCTACCTTAAACCGACACTCCAAAACAGAGTAAGGGAACCACAATAAATCTGATAAGGTTAAATTGCAAAAGAAGCAATGTACTTAACTTTATTACGAAAAAAAGTAATCCATTCTACTTAAATACGATAATATATTAAAATTAAAAATCCAAGAAAAAACTTCCGCAATTCAAAGTGTTATTTTTAGGTTTTAAAAACGGTTGACCAAAATATTTTCGGATTGAACTTTTAAGTATAAATAACAGACTTAATAACAATTACTCATCAAGCTAATTAAATATTTTACCCTGAAAAGGTCACTTTTTATTAAAGTAAAACACGAGGAAAATTACCGGTCTTTTAAAGTCAATTTGCGAAGGAATCAAATTACTTTTATTTGTTCAAAACTTAATTTAAAAGTAGATGTTTTGTTCCTTCTTGGGCGGGTATATTTTTTACGCGTACCACTCTTTTTATTAATTATTAAAAGTAAAAATTATTATTTAATTAGAAATTAAATATGTATTATTATTTTAGTCCTTAATTGTCTGCCTAGATGTTGTTAAAATAAATTAAGCTACATTTTTGTATTTTTGTTTTTACATATCTTTAACTGATTATTAATGTGACTTTTAATTAACTGTAATATTCCTGCAAATATAGCATGTAAACGAAGGAAACATCTGAGCATGTAGTGCCAATGTAAGTCACTTCGCAAGTTCAGGTTTATAAGTCGACAAGTTTTATGAAGAAGCCAGTGATATGGTAATAGAATTACCTTAAAAACCGACGTTGATGCACATCCTAAAATCACTTAAGGTATCAGATCTAATCTGTTCATGTTGTAGGGCAAAAGGATCATGTTGCATAAATTTATCTAGAAATAATATAATTCTATCCAGTCTAACTATAAATACAATCTCATTAAACTTTCAGAGTTTAATTTATCTTACTTACTTATATAATATGTAGTATGTGTATATATAGTGTTCAGGTATAGCGTTGACGCACGCAGTGTGTATATAACACAAAACGTTTTAGCTTGTTTTCCCCCTTTCATATTTTGTTTTTGTTCCATATAAAGGTATAATTTTTGGTATGTAAATTCATATATGTATTCCTATTATCTGTGAAAAATTGGGAAAGTTATGTCAAGTTGTTATTGAGATGTTTAATTATAAAAATCGCTCATTTTACTATTGAGTGACTGAGTGATTCACTCATTGACTTATTAAAATTATGGGGCACTTCTCGAGAAAGTAAAAACTTAAAATGTGGTATGTAGCTAGATTTAGGGACACAATAAAGGGAAAATTCTAACAACAGCACATTTTTCCTTTAAGCTGAGTTTCTAAGGTCATAATTGTCTTAGAATTCAAAATAAAAGCAGGATTTTATTCCATTCATTAAACAACAAAAAAATTAGAATTTCTGTACACAACTTACCCTAAATAAATTAACTACCCAACACACCATTGTCTCTAGGATACCTAATTGGGTATCTACCTATTATTAGGGTGATTTTTTTGCTACTATTTTTTTTCGTTCCATCGTGATTGTTGGAAATACCCCCAGAAAAAGTTACTGAAAGTTTCAGCCCTTAATATTAATATTAAGTACTCGCCCAAAGCGTGTGAATATTTTTCATTTAAAAAGCACGTAAACTTTGATCTTTTTTTTAATTTTCTATAACTTAGCAGCATTTTATGTTATCGTCTCGCCCAAACACGAAAATGTTTTAGAATTGAATGCTCCACAAAATTGTCCATTGCGGCAAAGATGCAACTCACACCGGGGAGGTAGTACGGGTCACTAAACATATTTTTTTATAAAATTTTCGTTTTTCGCTTATTTTCTTATTAATGACAAGACCTACACAAAAAAAATGAATGACAAAGTTGTTGAAAATTTAATTTAATACAAAAAATATCCTAATAATTAAATCGCTTAGTTCTCGAGATATTAGGCCTTTAATTAATTTTACTATGAAATTTTTACAAATTAAAATTTGTAAAAATTTCATAGTAAAATTAATTAAAGGCCAAATATCTCGAGAACTGTTGGTCTTGGCGACTTGATTATTGGAACCTTTTTTTGTAGGAAATTAGGTTTTCAACAACTTTGCCATTTATCTTTTTGTGTAGCTCTTGTCATTTATGAAAAAATGACAAAAAAACGAGAATTTTATGAAAAAAATAGGTTTAGTGACTCATACTACCTCACCGGTGTGAGTTGCAACTTTGCCGCAATGGATATTTTTATAGAGCATTCAATTCTCAAAAAATCCCGTCTTTGTGCGAGACGATAACATAAAATTCTGCTGAGTTATAGAAATTAAAAAAAAAGGATTAAAGAGTACGTGCTTTTTAAATGGAAAATCTTCACACGCTTTGGGCGAGTACTTAATATTAACATTAAGAGCTAAAACTTTCAGGGAATTTTTGGGGGTATTTTCAACAAAATTTTACGATGGGACCGAAAAAAAAATAGTCGCAAAAAAAGACCACCCTAAGTCCTATTATGTGTGTTAAATTAACGTTTTAATTGTGGATCTCAGTACTTTAGAGGCCGTAATTGTTTTATAGAAACTTAACCCTTACTTTACTTAAGTGTTTTTGGAAGGATTTAATTATTTAGAAATTTACTAGAATTTACTAAGAATAAATACCCTACCTATACCTATACCTATTAATATATGAGACACGTTTTTTAATCCAAATCCAGACAATTATTTTTTTTGAAATTATTTTTTTTACAGTACAGACTACATCTCTTTTGTGTGTATTTTTTTTTCTATAAAATATAAAAGAAATGATTTAATTCTTACGGAACACTGCAAATAACCTAATTTTTTAAACCTCCCTAAACCATATCCGCGACTACTCGGTGGTAGGCGTGGTAGCAGAACTTCAGCAGCAGCTCTGTGGCAGCCCGTCGGTTGCTAAGCAGCCCGAAGATGCGGGGATAGAGTGGTAAGCAGCCACCGATCAGTCTCTATGCGACATTCTAGCAGGACGGCGCGTTTATCATCCCTGAATTTCTCGCGGAAAATTCTTCGCGAATATCGAAACATTTAAAAAACTTTTAATAAAGGACTTGATAATTTTGAAAATATATAGACGTTTGGGAAATTAATTTGCAGGCTTTTTTTAAAGTAAGTTTGGTGTCTAAATGTTGTTTTTTTCGATGTTAGCATGTCAGGCAATAAAAATTACTTTCGGGCAATAAAAATGTTTCTTTATAAAGCAGAACAAAAATTACTAATGCCTTTTTTAATTAATTTTTTATTTTTAACTTTTTTTTTTGAAAAATATCAGTTTGTTTAAATGCAAACTTTTCTTGATGTTTTGGAAATTCTACAAGGTTTATGTACAAACTACATTTTTTAAGTTTAAAATATCTTTTTCAAATATGAAAAAGTGAATGGATTGTATAACCAAAACAAACTTTTAATTATTTCTTACTCACCTGTTTTTTTTTAACTATACATATTTTCTTTGCAAAATTAAAACTTACTTTTAAATTATTATTGTGAAAGGGTAATATCCTACAACTAGAATTAAAACAAAAATAGTTTTGTTTACAGTAAAACGTATAAATACGTACAGATTAGAATGTAACCAGTTAAATATTACATTTGGGCATTCCTTAAACAAAAAAATAGTATAATATAAAAAAAATACATTTATCTCTATTCCTAGCCTTGTCGGATATAAAAATAAAAATTATTTAACCCAAAATAAATAAAAATAATTGTAAAGAAGCATAAATTTAATATTTTCTTTCAATACAAATAAAAAAGTTTTATCTGTAAGTTTTAATTAGATATAAAAAAAAATGATTCATAACATATGGAAACGCTTTCCTTGGAATCCATTATTTCGAACATGCGCCTTTAAAATATAACTTTTAATAAAAAATGCTTTAAATATATTTTTTATATAACGAAGATTATTGTAAAATACAATTACTTATTGTTTAATTTAAAATTACTTTTTTTAAATTAAATATTGGTAAAAATAGCTTACAATTTAATTATTTTTTAATTAAATTTATTTTTTTATACAATTTATAATTTAATTAGGAATTTTAAACCTAAATATTTACGTTTACTTAATTCTATAAATAAAAATTAAAAAAATATATCTCCAAGTAAAAATTTGGTAGTTATAATTTTTATATAACCATAGGTATTTGAAAAAATTTGATATTATTTAAATAAAGGGTGATGCAGATAAGTTTAGTAATATGTTGACGTTGATCCATCATGGATTGCCACACACTTGTTGATGCAATTAGACATCAGTTTGCGTAAATGATCAATTTCCTCTTAAGGCAACTTATACCATGCATACCATAGATAATGTCAAAGATCTTTGAATGTCTGTGGAGGGTGGGATGAATTAGTTATTTTTGTTTCCATAATCTTTAAAATCATGTATTATTACTTATGTTACATGGATTTTAGCGTTATCTTGTTAAAAGACTAAATTTTAAAGAATGCTTATTTTAAAATTAGTGTTTTAAAATTAACTATTGTTAAAAATAGTTCATCATTTATTAAGTTTTTAATTAAATTTATTTTATCATACAATTAATGTTTTAATTAAGACCTTTTAACCTTAATATTTACGTTGACTTACGTATATAAATAATAAAAAAAATATATTTTTTTTAGTAGAAATTTTGTATTTATAATTTTTATATAGCCATGGGTATTTGATAAAATTCGATATCATTTGAATAAAGGGTGAAGCAGATGACTTTAGTAATATGTTGATTCATTATGGATTGCTACACACTTGTTGATGCAATTAGACATCAGTTTAATTAAATAGTCAATTACCTCTCGATGCTTATACCATGCTAACCATAGATAATGTCAAAGGTTTTTAAATGTCTGTAGAGGGTGGGGTGAATTAGTAATTTTTGTACCCATAGTGTTTAAAATCATGTAGTCTTACTTATGTTACATGGAAATGGGCGTTATCTTGTTAAAAGACTGAATTTTAAAGGATGCTAATTTTAAAATTATTGCTTTTAAATTAACTATCGTTAAAAATAGTTTATAATTTAATTACACACACACTTGTTGATGCAATTAGACATCAGTTTAATTAAATAATCAATTTTCTCTTAAGGCAACTTATACCATATTAACCATAGCTAATGTCAAAGATCTTTGAATGTATGTGGAAAGTGGAGTGAATTAGTTATTTTTCTATCAATAGTGTTTAAAATCTTGTATTCTTACTTATGTTACATGGATTCTGGCGTTATCTTGTTAAAAGACGGAATTTTAAAGGTTGCTAATTTTAAAATTATTGTTTTTAAATTACCTGTTGTTAAAAATAGTTAATAATTTATTAACTTTTTAATTAAATATATTTTACCATACAATAAATGTTTTAATTAAGAACTTTTAGCCTAAATATTTAGGGTGCAGCAGATAACTTTTGTAATATGTTGGTCCATTATGGATTGCTACAGACTTGTTGATGCAATTAGACGTTAATTTGATTAAATGAATAATTTTCTCCTGGAGCAACTTATACCATGCTAATAATAGATAATGTCAAAGATCTTTGAATGTCTGTGGAGGGTGAGGTAAATTAGTTATTTCTTTACGCATACTGTTTAAAATAATGTAGTCTTACCTATGTTACATGGAGCCGGGCGTTATCTTGTTTTAAGACTAAATTTTAAAGGATGCTAAGGAAAGGCAAAAGATAAGCTTCTAGAATCTTACTGACGTAGCGATCAGTGGTCATGTTGCCTCTTACAAAATATGAGGTGACCTACACTATCATGCTTAATAAATCTTAAAACCATTACTTTATCAACCTAATGCACATTCCCTTCTATATTAAATTATTGGGTGCATACCCAAACAAAACCCGGGTATGTGGGTGAATACTACTCTATTCTATTACTAGGTATATATTTAATGTTCTATGTTTAATTGCTACGACGCCGACGCTGTGGTCTATTCTGTCTAGTTAGGGTTAGTACTAAATGAGGACGGTACGAAAAGTTATTAAAATTTCTTATTTGGCGAAAAACTGAAGACATTCCAATTGATCTTGCATGCTCACCAACTAACTAAGGACAATAGCTACACTTGCTCTTTTTGTATGATAATTATTATTTATCCTTGCAGTAATTTCTTTCCACTTTCTCACAGTCCAACAATTTGATCCCTTTTAAACTTAATTATCCAATGAAAGTTTACTTTTCATAAACTGTTAATATTATTACCAATTAGGTAAACAAATTTTTTTAGTTTTAAATTGTCCTGTTTTTATTGTTATTTAGTACATAAACTGCACTTCAAACATAAAAGCATTTTAAAATTAACTTTCAAAAGTATACATTAAACATTTCATGAAGAAATTAAATTTATATGTATTTTAAAAATACTTTTAATAATGTTTTAATAAAATAACATCATTGCTGAGCAAGATCAATATTTTCCCCATTTAGTCCCATTATTGTTATTATGACCTTTATATCTTTTTTAAAACCTACTTGTGTTATTTATTAAGGTGGTCTAAATTTTAAACTGACCCAATTTAACAGACATAGGTATAAATATTTTTTATGTAAAACAAATTTAATAAATTCTTAGAATGCGACTATAAAAACATCTTTTTCTTTTCATATTTCTTTTATCGCTTATTTTTAAAGTCAGGCTTACAGACGAGCTTAAAAATGAATATGGCATTTTTAGTGGAAAGGAGAACATCATTTATGGGAAAAAGTAAAAGAGTAAATACTAGAACTGAATTTTGGAATTCTTTTGTCTTCTCATTTTGATAATAGCTGGAAGAGTGGCCATCCATAATACCGTATACTTGTCGATTAGAACGAAAACTGGTAAATTAAGAACAAAGTTAATTGGAAGACTTTAAGACATGATAAAATCTCTAAGGATATCAAGAATCTTTTGTGACGAAATATTTACTCATTGACATAAATAAATTTGCGTTTTTCCAAATGTTTCAAAATTTGGGAATGTATTAATATTTTCATTGCCTTACAACAGAGAAAAAATTATATTAAGCAAAAGTGTAGTTTAAAGTGTCTATTTGATCTATTTATCTTGCCAAGACAAACTACACTGGGTGTTTGATTTTCTTTGTCTTGATCCATTTATTATGTTTTCTTTAGCTAGGAACTATTAATGTTAAATAGGCATAATTATTAGTTTATAATTTTTGGAACTTGTATAAAGTCTAGGTACCGTAAATGCGGGGTTTTTAGATGTTTAACTTATTTTTTCATTACTTTCGTCAACGTTGTCCAAGTACCGAAATATGCAGATATCGCAATTTACGGAACCTTTTGGACAACGCAATAGTGCTTGATAGACACAAATATTTGTTGGTGCAATATGTATGTTATTCTTTTTCAATTAGACCAACATACAAACTATGTAAAATACCTCTTTTTTAATTTTTTTTCCAATAAATTTGCGTTTGGTTAAAAATATTAAAACAGGTTTTTTTAATAAAAGCTAGAAACCTAAGTTTAAATAAAAAGAACGAAATTTTTGCAACCGAAACAAATGCCAAGAATTTCATTGCTGTTAATATTTCTTGCCTTATTTCCTAGAAATTTGCTGAAAGTATTTAGCAAAATAGTTGTTGCTGATAAACTAAGCGGGAAAATTAAGTTTTTAATAAGTAGTTTAGGCTTTAGACGTGCATTCCTGAAAGAAGCAAATATAAATTACATTTTTTTAAATTAAATTAAAAAATATTTTTGGGTTACTTCCTTAAAAAGACGCTTCCATGCCCATAGTTAATTGACCCTTTAAGATTTGCAAACAACCTGAGAATAAATCAAAGATCTTTTACCATTTAAAAAAAATCCAATAACTCTTTGCTGACCAATCAGTTATCGTATAACAATGCATTTACGCTACACCTTAGGGGTCGGGCGAAAGGACGCGGAGACGGTGGGCGGAAACTAACAAACTCCCACTACCACAATTTTTGTATAGCCGCATTAAAAATATTATATTATATTTAGGTTCTTAAAAATTCGGTGTATCGATGCGATGTTGTTTCCGATTGCAAGCCTACAGGAGATAACGTTTTTCGGTAACTATTTTTCACTTAAATGACCTAAATTATACACCATTTTAAAGGTTAGAAAATAATCTATGCCTCTGCTGTAACGAATTTTTGAAATATTAGTCGAGTTAAGAGAAAATAGTATCTAAACATAACCGATTTTAGGGTGACTTTCACTCAAGGAAATATTAAAAACTGAATCCAAATTTAAAAAACTATTACAGCAGAAGCCTAGATTTAAGTGTTGGCTTTCATATAGTTTTTGAAAATTATCGATAACTTATACCGTTTTTAAGAAAAACATTATGCCTCGAACCCCAAATTGGATCCAATTTTTGCGGCGCGAATGGACTCTTAAGATACAAAATTAAAACATAAAAATGTGCTAAAAAAGTAACTTTAATAAAAATGATTTTAATTTTGTTATAAAAATTTTAGAGACTCTAAAAAGCTTTTCCCACAAACGGAAGATTGGATTTATAAATGTAAAAAGCTTTTTTTCCAGTTTTTTTAATTAATCTGCAAGTTCGAAAGGATCAATAAACTCGGTGTGTTTACAAGTCAAAAGCGCCACAACAGTATAGTTAGGTTCGGTTAGGTTAAAAGTGAGTGGACTTTTTCGCCCTCCACCGCGACCGCTCGATCTATTGTAGCTCACACCTTTTTATGTTTCTCCCAACAGGATCAGACTTCCAACGAATCCGATTTTAGATTGGGAGAGAGTACTTACATCTCCTTTTACTCGTGTCGCTACCGGACACGAGCACAATATGTGTTCTGGTATCCCTGTCTCCTGGAAAGTATGACGAGCAGACGATTAGATCCGTCATGCCCTCCTCTCCTGGTTTAGTGACGTGGGTAGCTACCAGGTCCTTGTTACAGGAACCAGATATTTCTTCTGAGTTCGTTTCTCCGGCCTTTCCCTATAAAAACGGTTCTATCCGTTTTCTGTTTAAAGCCAGGGAACCCTTTTTCCTACAAAAGAGGTTCTGTACGCCTTCTGTTTGGATTCAGGGATCCCTTCTTAAGCACCTGTTTGTTCGTGATGGATTAGCCCCTTCCCGTGAAACAGGTGCCTGTGACTTTAGGGGCACCTTTCGAAACGGATTCACCCGTTTCGGTCGGCGCACCTTTGTCTGCTTGTGACCTTGGGTGGCACCTCTTGAAACGGATTTATCCGTTTCGGCCAGCGCACCTTTGTCATTTTTTCCATGAAAGCGGTTCTGTCTGCTTTCGGTTTGGAGCTAGGGAAGTAATAGTCCACCACGGCAGAGCCCCGCATTACCGCAGTAAGGCTAGATACTCTGAGAGGTCGCCCTGTATCTTAGAGGCACCGTTGGAGACACCTATTTAAGACACAGGATGTCATTCACTCATCAGCACGGTATGCTAACACCTTGAGATAAGCCTTGTGTTCGTCTTAGCTTCCGATCCCGTTCCATACGGTGGCAACAAGATTTACCGATAACCAGCAACTCAAGCGCATGTTCCAAAAGATCCTACTGGGCCCAACCACGACAACGACGTGCAAACACAGCAGTTGGGGCCACAACAGTATAGACGGTTGTCTACAAGCATAACCTGTAAGAAAATGACGAATTCGTCATTCTTTAATCGGTACAAATTGCTTAAAACAGAAAATTAAGTCGTTTTGCAGATAATAAAACTGTTAAAACATAAGGTTTAAAAAGAAGTGGCAAGCCTAACTTTTTTTATATTGGGACAGTCCATAAACGCTTAAATCTCAACTACCGCCTAAAGTATCCCAACTGAGGTAAGTAACAGTTTTTTAACACGAGACTTTGAGAAACTGGTTTTATTGCTAATTAGAAAAAAGTCTATAGCATTAAAAATTATTGAGCATGATTTTATGGAGTGCATAAATTAAAGTTAAAAGAATTAAATTATACCCAAGAGTAATATCTATTAACAACATCGGCAACACTGTTACGTGCAAAATTCCACAAGATAATCTTCTTGACAAAATGGTGTCCCTAAATACTTCAATATAGTTCAATGGATTACATTGTTGCAAATTTACCGAAAACTTCCACTAAATACTACTTGAGTGATTTTCTGTGTGCACTCTCTAAGTTGCCATCCAATTAAATAATGTTTTAGTCTTTCCAACAAGAATGTTTATACTGACTACATTTGACTGCATTTCTCGTATTGATTTTAACCCTTGAGGCTAATTTTAACAATCAAACATTTCAAACGAGGATTATTAGAAGTTTCTCGAAAGGACCACTCAGCCCTGCAAAGGTCCACAATTCGCTCTGTTTTAAACTTTTCGGCTCAATGCAATTTCCACGAACACTAACAAATGTTAGGAAAACCACATGGCAAGGTTTTAATAGAACGGGGTCGCTGAAAAACCAAATTTTACCATAAGGGTTTTATACCCTTTTAAATAATTTTAAAGATTTTAACGTAACTTTCGTCTAAGTGCAATAAATAAATTTAATGCATGTCCAGCAACACGCAGTACCTTAAAGTTCCGTAGCTTTTATTTAGATAAAACTTTTTTATCGTTGTTTAAATATGTTTGTAGTGTGCCTTTGATTATTATCTTATTAATGTTTTGTTTACAAAATAAAATCTTTTTATGTGCACGACTATACAATTCACTTTTGCGGCATTTAATTTCTGCAGTGCGTAAAGTGTAATCATTCCGCACTAAAACAGGGCGAAAAGTAATTACTTTTTGCAAACTTATAAATTAATATATACAGGGTGTTCCCAAAAGATGTGCGAATATTTTACTGTGTGATTTTATATGGAAAATTAAAATAGTTTGCTTTAAAAAATATGGTCCAAAAATTCTCTTTTGCGAAAATGCAGGATGTTAGAAATTAAGGAAAAGAAAGAAATTAGTAAATCTTTTTAAAGCCGCTTGATATATTGAAGAGTTCTTCAGAATGTAGTATCGGTAAAAGGGTGGCCCGCATATTAAGTAATGGGAGGGACGGGCATTTTCCACAATTTTTGTAAAAAGAGTATGGCGTTATAGTATGTTAATGTTGTATATTGTAACTTTTGTTTTTGATTACATGCAGATGTCGTAAAATAATATTTTTATTAATAAATGACCCCGCATTAATTACATTGAAAATCGGCATTGGTAAAATTTTTTGATTGTAGTATGTTGAAGTCCTATCCCTACTTATAACGTTTAAACAAAAATTTAGGGGGGTCGCCGGTCATATTTTTATTTAGAGCTGCCTAGAAATACGCCAGTAAAAATATATAAAAATACAATATATTACTTAACTTTTTTTAGTTTTAGGAAAACTTGAATAAAAGGCGTAAATTTGGGTTATTTGGTTAAAAAAAAACCTATCTTTAGAAGATAGAATTATCTCTTTCAGTTTTCCGGCCTGCAAAGTATCTACAGGGTAAACCAAATCATAAACCTTAATAAATGTGCCAATACAAGCTTGTTTAAAATAATTAAAAAACAGTATTAAAACACTTTATTTTATTGCACTTTTGACTTTAAATAAGGTTTCTTATAATAAAATATAACCATTCATTACTAGGCTAAAATTCTGTTTGTAGACTTTTTTAAAAGCAGTGATTATTTGTGGCGACAACCTAAGGATTACCAAAATATATATATTTTTAATATTATTGCCATCTAAGGCTGCATCCATGTAATTTCCAAAGTTTTTGTTATGCTGTTGTTTCGTAAGACTCAACTAGGTCAAACAAAATTGCTTTACGCCACACCTAATTACCTACCCACAAAAACTTTTTCCTGAA
The DNA here is from genome assembly GCA_019359885.1 of Listronotus oregonensis. Taxonomy (NCBI): domain Eukaryota; kingdom Metazoa; phylum Arthropoda; class Insecta; order Coleoptera; family Curculionidae; genus Listronotus; species Listronotus oregonensis. The sequence continues at coordinate 12,677 of JAHBCN010002106.1, forward strand.
TAAACCATTTGGTTTGTTTAGGAAATAGTATATACCAAACCGCTCTGAATAATCACAGCAGAGTCTGTGATTGGTCAGAACGGTTTAGTATATAATAAGGAAAGGTGTAAGAGACGACGCACAGTCGAACCGCAATCATAGATTCTTTGACCGTCAACGTAGAGTCTTTGATCCTTAAAAGGAATCTACGACACCCTGGTACCCGAATACCAGGCCTCAAAAGGATAGGTGCGCTAGCCAATTGTCTATAATACACTAGTCTTGGGCGTAATCATTCGTCATTAGGAGCACTTACTTTAGTTCGAAGTCGTATTGCGAACTAGTTTGTTCTTTTAGTTCGCTAGTATTTTGCACGACTCATAATGCGAAGCATTAGAGAGTGTTCTACGACTCACCATCTCTAATTGGTAACGGCGACAGTGTTGTCTAGCTCTAAGCCGTAATAAGACCCCTAATTTAAGTACGGAATTAAAGCTTTATCATTACTAAAACATGTAGTGCTGTGAATGAAATTTTATATAAAGCTCTTAGGTGCGGTTGTCTTGGTGTAAGGTTATGAGTTACTTAAATGAACTTAGAGTGGGATCATCGGCAAACTAGTTCGCGTAGTTCACCTAAAAGAGCGCTCTTCCCACCTAGGTCGTTCGCGAACTACCCAGACATACATCCTGCACTTGCACACGGAAGTTGAAACGGAAATTGGTTTCTGTGGCTTTATTATTCATATTACAAGCCAGTGTTGAGTGAGATGGAGATTATATTGCCTAAAGAAGTACACTATGTGAATCGATTTATTAAAAATAAGTTATCCATAGCCCCTGTGAAATCCAACTGTCCCATAATTGTTGGGCAGGGTCGAGCAAGTAGCTTGGGAAAGAACTTGGATACCTTAAAATGTTAACTTGAAAAGTGACTTGCTTCAAGCTATATTAAAAACTGTCAACGGAAAGCACCGGTCAAAAAAAGGACTTAAAATTTCCTAATTGTGTCAAACCTAATTTTTCAAAGGCTAAACAATAATTTAATTTATGGACTTGTTCAAATTTAAGATTTTTAAAACCTATTTACATTAATGTTCAGCCAAAATTAGCATTATCTATAATTTTCTGATTTTAACAATTATTCAGTTTATTATTAGGTGCTTTATACTGATAAACCCAAATAAATATTATTTTTTATTTAGTTTATTTGCTTGAATATTTAAATACATTAAAAATGTATGCCGTAGAAATACTGGAATTAAAAATAAATATTTTTTATTGTTATCCTTTTTATTTATAAAAATAAAAAATTAATTTATTGCCGTTAAGTTAAAAAACAATATAGATTTTTAAAATAAAATTTAAATTATTTTATTTATTAAATTTTAACAATTTGGAAACGTAAATAATAAAAATGATATTTATTTTTCGAGGTGAGAATCAAAACAAAGTTAATTTAAATATTATGTTGTCTATAGGCTGAATAAAAACCCATGCATTTTTTATTTATTTTCCATTTTTAACCCATAATACAAGGTGTTCTAACGAATAATTTTGTTTAATATTTGGTAGCCCTACCGCATTATCTAAAAGGTAACTTAAAATTAATTATTTGTATGTTGCTGTACTTCAACACCGTTAACGGATCTGGAAAAAATGGGCTGAACATCTATGGGCAAAACAATTTTTTATCAAAACGCAAAAAAATGTCTGAAATCTGTCAAAATATTGTGAAAAAAAAACTTTGACCGCTTTTTTTAATATTCTAGAAAAATTAGAATGAACCCAAACTCATATGCAATGATAGGTACGGGTTTTCCCATTTTGATAAATTTTGAATGATTAAAAAATGTACATTATTGTCCGAGTAATGGAACAATTCGTCCGTCCGCTTATAAGTGAATCCATGAAGATATCGGCATTCTAGCGGTAGAGCGGCAGCTGAAATAAGGGGACTTTTGGGTCCCGTTATCTTGAAAGCTGTCAATTTTTCGAAAAAAATTATAAGGACCATTTTTGTGGATTACAAGGTGATCTTTAATTTTTGTAAAAACAAAAATTTCAATTCCATATTTTGGCGATATTAGCGGGAAACCATTTTCGGGCCTTGAGGGGCCATTTTACCCTTTCCCACCTGTTAATGTTGATAAACTTTTTTCGCTCGAAAGCATCCCCGAAGACCCTAAGAAGTGCGCCACAAGAAAAAACTGTACAGATTTACTTACAGCTTTGTCCCTTCATTTACTGGACTATAGACCTTCGATTACATTATCAATTTAAGTCCGGTAGGTAGGTCATTTTATTACAGTACTAGATGAAAAGCCTGCCTCCGCCAGGCGAGAGACAATATTAAGTAGCCTCTGTCTCCGTAAGACGCCTTCCGTACGACTAACGGTAAAAAAACACTTTTTTGCTCCTATTTCTATCCCGGGGGCGAAATTAAAAAAACGGGCTTCGTTAGGTTCTAGCCACTGCTAAAGACTACTACTGTGCCAAATTTCATGATTTTAGCTCAAGCCATTACTTCATAATCACGTATATATCCACATTAGCAAATTACATATATAGATATCAGAGCTTAGCGACACTTACCGGATTGTTTCATTTTTATAAATCAAATTAGACATTTAAAAATATGCCAACATGACATTTTCTTCCATTTGTTGACACAGGGAAAAAGGTAATAGGATTTTCGGAATATAACGTGATTTTTTTGATTTTTGTGTTAAAAAAATGATATAGAACGGACTTACAGCCTGAAATAAAATACATTACGATACACATCCGGTAGTACTTGTTACAGTTACTCGGCTCCTAACGTCGCCTTGTCCATATGGTCTCTGTGTAACAAGTAACCTACCAGACTTATAACGTAAAATACTATTACTTAAAACCAAAATCACTTTTAATTAACATAATTTGGTAAACAATACAGTAGGTTTCTCAAGTTGTGTATTTAAAGATATTAATAAATCAAATAGCTTTAAGCACTTTATTCGTTTACCTTCGAAATTTTACTGTAGAAACCTTGTAACTTTGAGGGAACTTTCTCTCAACCGCAAATTTACTTGTTTCGGTAAAAGCGGATACAACTTTGTTTTAAGTAAAATTATATAAAGTATTGATTAATAGACTGGATCTGGAAAAATAATTATTTATTTATATTCTCGAAAAATATATTTCTTTATAAAACAAAAATTACTTTTGTATGATAATAACTGTCTATAAAGAGTAGATTAATAAAATTGGATATTTAAACTTGCTATCTAACTTTACCTTTACTTTTCGTTTAGTATTTAATTATTTATGTCCTTAAAAATCGAAATCCGCTGAACTAATGAGACAATGGAAAATACAGTTGGCAAACAGCAAATAAAAGTTATGTAATCAGCCATGCCAGGCGACAATAGTTTTCGGTGTAAGATGGTTGATTGGTTGGTTTTAGCGGGGTTGGTCGCATGCCCTTATTGCGCTGCAGACTTTTTGTTTCTTGTGCTTACCTTTCTTGTTATAGAATTCCGCTTTCCTTAAATAGTTTAATAAACTTCTACCAATATGCTCATGCAGGAAAGGATTCCGCTTTTTATATATCCCAAAAGTGTGTGTGCTTTTTATATTAGTGCTTGGTAGTTGTATTTATGTATGCTCTTTCCTTTTTCTCCGCGCAGAGCCCGCATGTTAGTATTTTCCGTGTTTTTTTAAATGAAAGTGACATGTTTATTTGTAATTGTAAGGACGTTCAAGAAGGAGGACCCCAGCTGTAAGTTTCTTAGAAAGATCACCCATCACGATCTAGATGTTGTTTTTTGAACCATCTGTTTATTGTTGTTTTCGTAGCTCATTTTTATAATTCAAGGACTGGTTCTGGGCCAATAAAATTTTTAGCTAAGCCGGCCTTTGCTAGTTCATCTGCTTCCTTATTGATCTCTTTACCGTTGTTTCTGGTTGCAAGTTTTTTTGAGTCGCGCAGACAGTCCATCGTGATCTTGGACAATCTGAGAGAATATGTGGGTTGTGGTTGTCATATCCCCTTTTTACACTCTCGTAAACACATGCTGGTTAACATAGATTTCCGCCTGATATACTGTGGCCTACTTTCCTAATGAAAAGCTGTATCTTGATCCATCATTATACCAAATCGGGTCTCTGGAAAGTAATGGAGATATTTTTTTTGTCCATAAATCAGGATCGCAGTTGACCTTAAATGATTTATTAAAGTTTTTCACCTGATATACTGTGGCTTGCTCTCCTAATGAAAAGCTGTAAGTTACTTTAGACCTTGCCCCAAATACACCAGCACTTACTCGATCCTCCGTCTTTGATCCATCATTATACCAAATCGGGTCTCTGGAAAGTAATAGAGGTGTTTCCTTTGTTCATATATAAGAATCGCAGCTGACATTAAATTATTTATTAAAGGTATAGACTGCGGTCATATGATCTGATCTCAATTCCATGACCTGTTTTCCGATGATCTCAAGTGATCATATTTTATAGGATGCGGTTATTATATCAAAGTAGCTTTATTCTGAAGGCGCCTCTTAATAGCTTTGGTTTAAAATAAAATTGAACATTTTTAAGCCCTTTCTAAAATGTAGTTTTTAAATAAAGGACAAATAACCACAAAAATTTGGAAAATAGGGAATAAGCTTAAAAATCACCAACTTTTAACTTTAATTTTTTGTTATGTAAAATTACAACTGCGCATGTGCTAATTAAACGTAATAGAATGACAAGATAACTGTCGCAACAGCAGTTTATTTGTATTTATCCATTTTTTTTGTCCCTTTTGTCATATAATATGACTTTAAACCTTTAAGATTAGGTTCTCATCGATACGAAGGATCCTAGTTCTCCTATTTTAGAACTTTAAACACAGAACAAAATCAAAAAATCAAAAAAGAATAAACATTGCGAAAGTTTTGCTGGTTTGTTTAGAGAGGAATCTGATGGGTTACCATTATTTTTTATGCATATTTTATTTGGTTGTATGAATTGGGCTTTTCTATTTCTGATTTTATTTTCTATTTAATTTTTTTTTAATTTTATGCTATTTTTTGCACCTTTAATCTAGTGTACAAAATTAGATTGTCAAGGTCGTAGACCAAATAATTACACGAGTGTTGTAGTCATGTTTAAACGCACGATGATGTACAACATTTTTTTTTGACAACCGAAAAAAAAATAAAATACTGTTTAATTTTTTGTTTATTAGTTGCCTACCTTTAACACCTTTAACTATGTCATTTGTCACATTTTTTAATTTTAACTGTGGGAAATTGATTGATCATGAAACCGACCATGAACAGTAAACTTTTCCGTTTAGACCGCAATTCGGCCATGGAATTTTTAAACCGCAATTTTTTTTGGTGTATGAAAAAAAAATGTCGAATTAAGAATATATGGGGCGAATTTTTAAGGTGTGCAAAACGCGAGTTTGCGAAACAAGAATAAATTCTTATAACGTGCTTAAAATAAAAGGGTCATAACTTAAGGGTAATAGATAAAATATATTTAATATTTCTTAATGGTTACTTTATGGTAATATTCTGGATTTAATTACAGCCAACAAATAAAAATATTTGTTTGCATTCTGGAGCTTTATTGGTTTCTGCTTTTATTACAATTCTTCTTGATCATTAATTATCTCGAAAATTAAAGGCAGGGGCAAATAAAAAAGGAAATAAATGAAAAGCAAAATATTTTTGGGTTTTAATAAGAAAAAAACATGCGCTTTTACAGGGACGGAAATAAAACTTAAAAAACAGAAATCCAATTAGGAAAATAAATATCCGGGGAGAAAATTTGTTTGGGCTTTCGTGGGAAAAACATGATTGTTGGTATAAGAGCAAAAATTAAAGTTTTGATCGTGGCCTTTATAGAATATTGAACTTCTAAAACTGAATAGCTATGAGCAACAAATATGTTTATTTATGTTTAATACAGTGGCACCTCGTCGAGTTAAGAAGAAAAGCACCAATTACTGAAAATATAGGCGAAATAATTAAAATAATATGACCTTTTCCAATAGGCCCCTTGCACAATTTTTTTATGGCTGAAAATAACCTTTTTTCCCCAAAAAGCACTTTTGCCAAATAAATTGTAAATACGGAACATTAAAACAGACTTACAAGCATTTTAAATTTAAATATAGGATACCTTGTGACAAAACAACATCTAAATATTTAAATGCCACGTGACGTTACAACGCACCATTTACGGACAATATAAGAAATCATGCCGATTCAGGCAGCGTTGCCACATTTTATTAAGATGATCTACTAAGTATTTAAAATAAAATCTACTTAACATGTATTAACGACGTTAAAGTTTTTCTTTTACACCTGAACTTACGTAAAAAAATAGAATTTTACTTTGTTTTTGCTCCCTAATATTATTTAGATTTTTTAAAATGTATTTTTACCATTTTTTGTTAAGATGCATCTTTTATTTCTGTTTGAATTTATGGGCATTAAACAAACAAAATTATATTTATAAATATAATAACAAGAATATCAAACAGGAAAACAGAAACTAACCCTAGTTATAAAATAAAATTCAAAAATTATGGTACTTTGATATTTACTTTTCTATTCTCATTAGTGTCAGCATATTATATATTTTGTCCTCTATTAATCTTAGCATCTGTAAATCTGTATCGAATTTGGTCCAATTTTATACATTCTTCAATCCTTTTCTGGCAAATAATATTGAAGAGACATTACTTACTAGCTTTATGCCAGAATTCTTAAGTATTATTTGATACACAGCTTGCATTGCTACATAAAAATCGGACTGCATTGCTGAAGCTAGACTCTAGGGCTAGCAAACTTGCGTGCTCTTTGCAAGCAATTTTGCTAGGGGCCATCCATAAATTACGTCACATGAATTTCATGATTTTTGGACCCCTCCCCAGTCCCTGTCACAACCCGTCACATTTGTAAGAGCCCCTTACCCCTAGTGTGACGTCACATATTTTAAAATTTTATATCTAAAAATAATCAAAACAGTAATTCCAATTTTTTAAATATTTTCATTAATTTTTTTTAAATAGAATTAACATCAAATCAAATATTTTAAATAATTTAGATTTTTACATGTGATGTTACAAAGCTGATGACCCCCCCATACCCCTTGTCACACAATGTCAAAATCCTCTACACCCCTTTCCTCCTTACGGTGTGACGTAATTTATGAATGACCCCCCTAGCACTAGTGTCTAGTTTCGTATCCCTGTATTCATTATCGGCTCATAACACCATAACAGAAAGCTAAGAATCTCTTAAACGTTTACCCAAAAAGCTACCAAAATTTACAAAAAACTAGGTTAAATCTACGAAAAAGTAAAAACTAATAAATGTGGCAACGCTAGACACATCGCCTTAAGTCGTCACGACTAGTCACAAGTCGTTTTAGTCTGACGTCAGATTTAAAGGGCCAGACATAAAGAAATCAACGGAGAAAGCAAGTCGAAGCCTTTCCAGTTGGACTATAAATTGATGCATGAGAGTGGCACTTCGTGTTGCTTTATTGGGGGCTGCTGGGAAAGAAATTAATAGCTCATTTCCCGGAGCAGAAGCCGAAAAAAAAACAGTCAAAGCTCTTTATTCGCACATTAAAAAAATGCGACCCAATTTCTATATTCGCAACTAAAGATTTCTTTATTCGGGGTTCTAATCGGTACATCGGTACATACACATTGATAAAAAGGATTCCAATATGTAAGTATACAACCGTATATTCTTTGTAAACGCGTCGCCAAATGGACTAATAGCCAAAATTGCGAATGGTATAGGACGAGATGGGTTTGAACAGATAGAATTAAGTGACATTCAGAAGTTGCTTGAATTGCAAGATGAAGATTTGACTGAAACCGACTTAGAGGAAATGGTGGTGGTGGCCCATTAAAGAAGAGGCTTCAATAAGCACGGGACACGTGACATTTAATTTGAAATATCTTACTAAAGGTTTAAGAATGGCAAATGAGCTTTGTGATTTCTTTATTAAATTTGATTCGTCTATGGAACGAAGTCTTGTTTTTTGGAGGCAAATTGCTAATGTCACTGCTGAAAATCAGTCCGAATTAAAGGAGCTTTTCAAAACTGCCAAGCAAGAAAAAATTACAAAATTCCTAAAACCATTGCCTAAGCCTGAAGATAATAATCAAACAATATGGTCAAAAACTTCAATTATTATCTAGGAACGTATTCCCTATAATTCCATATAAATTACCATTCCATATTCACGGTATCTGAATTGGGCATTTTTACGAAACATATACCCCGCGAGTAAGAATATTTTACTGTACATATAATAAAGTAATAGGTTCTCTACAGCCCAGGAGTTAGCAAGAGAAGGCAGATTTTTGTAAGAGTGGAAATATTAATAAGGCAAACGGCTCTTCTTTGGATAAAAACAGAATTTCAAGCAGGGTTTGGTTTGAAATACTTACGGAATGAATAGATTAGAAGGGTAACCATTATTTAAAAAAAAAGACATTTTCGAATTGCTGTAGCTAAGGATAAAATACTCTGATGCCAATTAAAGTCATTCATAAAAGTCACTTATAAGGTTAAATGACAGCAGTGTTTGGTCGCTCATAAGTAAGTACTCTCGGACTTTTTTCTTGTTAGCAAACATGAATGTATTTTAAGGGCACCCCAATTTATTATTAATTTTCGAATCTTGTTAAAGACATATTTCATTCTTTAGTGTAGAAAATTATTTAAAAATAAAATAATAAAATTTAAATAAATTCTACGTCTTACTGTCAGAAAGTAAAGAAAGACAAGACAAACCGTGCGTTTCTACAAAGCACTGTCCTAGTTTTTTATTATTAATTAAAAACAAGTCCGTAGCCAAACACGTAAAAAAGCAATTTTTTGAACTAAGGAATATCAACGCCCCGTCCTTCGACCTAAATCGTTATCTCTCTTGTTGAGTATGATAACATCAAGTTTGAATAATTTATTAAACAAAAAATATAATAATAGCTAAATTATATTTACTAAACAGAAAAGAGAAACATCAGATTAGTCTAATTATACATCATAAAAGTTATTATCGTGTCTTTCAACCAAGGTAAAAATAATTTTGGGGATGCGCATATAAAGAAGACATAAAAAGTAGACAGTTCTATACTGTTATAAATTGAAATACAAACAAAATAACTGTTTATTTTCCATTATAATTTATTTTTAAAAGAATTTTTTTTTATATGAGTATGCAATATTGCTTTTCTAGCTACCGTAGCCAAAAAAAAAATAACCGAATATACTAAATTATAAGAAATGTAAATACCAATATAGACCGCCAGCCCCCCGTACAAAAAAGGCACAATCGTACTCAGTACGCCCTTTTAAATAGCAAATATTGATTATACACTGATCAATTATTGATAGGCTTTTCAGGATGACTGCGGTTAGTTTTGGTAAGAACTAAAAAATAGTGCTAGAAAGTGCAAAAAATAGTCATCCTGGAACAATTTATACTTAAACGAAACGAAATTCAATGAAAAAAAAAATGACGGCATACGTGTAGGTGTTAGTCTGTCTGTCTGTCTGTATGTCTTAACGGCCAAGATCGACCTCGGCTTTCGTTATAGTAATTAACGTTATAGGTCCGGTAGGTCACTCGTTTAGACATTCGCATCACCATAATATCTAACTTGTACTGTAACAAGTACTACCGGACATTGATCGTAATATATTTTTTCTACTCCTATATTAGTAAGAACCTAATTACACACCGTCTACTTTATCAGTAAATCTCTAATTACAAACACTATACTGTAAGAAGCCAAACTGTGCGTAAGGGTATAGATATACAAAAAGTATATAAATATATTATATATATATATATATATATATATATATTATATATATATATATATATATATATTACGTAACAGTTCACAATCGCATTAGCCCAGCCCCAAAATCTTGAAAATCTTTACAATAGATTTTACGTAAAGCTGTATGAAACAAATAGCATCGCCTTAACAACGCAAATGTTTGTATTATTATTTGTATTGTTACTTAAAGTTTACATAATCTTCTGCTTTTATTTATAAAAAAACTAAACATAAAGTCGTAGAAAAAGTATAGTACACAACTCGAGTGGTAAGCCCATTACACACTCTTTCGAATTACGGTACTCGCTCACGCTCGTACCGTAATTTTCGAAATCGTGTGTAATGGGCTTCTTACCACTCTCGGTATGTAATATACTATTACCAACGACCTGCAAGATAAGTGATTATTATGTAACTCATTATAGCATATTTGCGTTGCATAATGGGTCTTATTATTGCACTAGTGCGGTAATTAACCATAGTGCGGTAAATGCTTATTACATTACGCATTTTGACAAAACCAGAATTTTTAGACATATTTTTCTTAATTATTATTATTATTATTATTATTATACCATACAATTTATATTTTAAAATTAATAATTATAAATATTAAAAGTAAAATTTACACCAGGGGCAACCTTAGTTAATGCCTGGGGAATCAGCATTAGCTGCTGCAGCCAGGGGCGAGGTACAGGAACTGTAGCAGATTGGAGATTTTGCACCCAAAATTTTTTTCGTTCTCCTTAGAGGTATCAATATAACCTTCAGCCGCGCTGTTGCTTCTTCATCCACCATGGCGTTTGACAGTCAATAGGTCTGCTCCAGAATCTGCCAACAGGGATGTGGATGAACGACAGAAACAGTGTCCGATATTTAATTCTGGCTGTGGCAAATTTAAAAAGGTAGCTATAGCTTTCGGCATGCTGCCAAACGTATTGATACCAACGGGCTGCCGTATGCAAATGCCTTTTCTGTAACCTACAAAAAATCTCTTCTGATCCGTGAGTGTTGGATTTCCAGATAATCTAAACCATGTCGACTCCTTAAAACTCTCTGGAAATTTTTATTTTTGTGCTTGAAAGCCCAAGCAGTAACAAAGGAAAATAAAATTAAGTATAGTACGTCAAAAGTGAATACAACTTTAAACTCGTATTTTCTGTGCAAATTTTTTTTTAAATATAAATACTTTAGATACCTTAAAAACAAAAAAATTCCCATCATCGGCTGTGGCAAGGAACTGTCTTGCTTTTCTTTGACTTATATCCTTTGCTTTTTCATTTTGGGAGTGCTTGTAACTGTGCGAACTTGCTTATTTCTAAATTGTTCTTTGTAACGATGACTGCTCTAAGCATTGAGTAAAAAGCCCATAGACTGGAGCAACTGTATTTTGTCGACATCGTCTCGAAAAAAGCCAGAAAAACTTTTTCTTAAAACATATTTTTTTTTCGGAACACCAATCGACAAATTTTTGATACATTCGTTCGTATTTTTCTTTTGATTTTGACGGCAACAGCGAAGAGACTGCCATTTGCGCCGTCTCTTCTTATTTCTGGTTGAAATGACAAATTTTAGTAAAATATCGCCAATGCAAAATTCTCACGTCAAATAATTTGTTTAGTAAAAATCACACAATCGGCCTTGTGGACATAGCAATTGAATGATAAACTGGTTTGATTTTTTTAGACCCAAAACAGGTGGAGGTACAGGTAGAGGTATACCTGGTGTCACTGCATGACGTGAACAAATTTAAAATTATAAAAATCCTGTTTTTACCAATATCTGCGGTCGTAGATAAAATTTTGTACATTACTCGTGCGGTAACAGTTTATTACAATACTTGTATGATTACTTTAGGCAATATTTAACACTCGTTATTGTAATGAAGCTCATACCGCACTTGTTATATAAATAACTATTAACCGTATCATTATTTAATTTTAAAAATTTTAAAATCACATCATATTCTGAAAATTGCATCACCTTTTTCCATGTGGCATATGGTCATATTTTTAAATTTCTAATTTGATTTATAAAAATGAAACAGTCCGGTAAGTGTTGCTTAGCGTCACTTATCGGCTCTGATACTGGAATGACTAACCTACCGGACTTACGGTCGAGTGATGATCGCGTTGTTAAATTTAGCAATGGACTTAGCAATTGTTAAAAGTTAACACTGACAATGACGTTTTGTTAAACATTCTAAACCGTTGTTAACTTTTAACAATTGCTAAGTCGATTGCTAAATTTAACAACGCGATCATCACTCGGCCGTTAAAATAATAATTTATTTAAAGGTATACCAAACAGCATAAGATAAAAAATAATAGTTTTGGAACAATCGTACTTAGTATGCTAAGTGAAAATTTTCGAAAGGTTGTTTCTCGCGTATATATCGATTAGATGGCATACTGTATAAAATTATTCCATAGTGGCTAATTTTGCAGGTATATTTTCTATTTATTTAACCGCAATTATCCTTAAATATCCATCAATAAATGATAAGCCAAGAGTCAATATTCCCTATGATAAGGACACAGTGGGTACGACTGGACTTTTTTTACGGTGAGCTAACACAAAGGGTCCTCAAATGAAGTCTTTACAGGGCCATATTTGTGACTTTTTCCATATCAAGAAAAGTGAAATAGGAATTTTCATTGCTTCTTTTTTAATTTCGGGCAGTTCTATCTTTGTCCGTTTTCAAATATAAATCAATCTTATTTCTAAGGCTGCTTATTTTATATACTATGGTAAATTATTTAGCCCAGAGTCTATTAATCTAAAGGGGTTATAACATCGTCGAGAATGGGGATAGCAAAAGTCCAAGACGTGAGGGTGTGAAAAGGGTCGCTTATGTTGGCGGCCCTGTCGGGTAACTCTAAAAATTACTAGCATTCTCAGCTGTGGACAGAGTCGTGCCACAAGTCGAAGTTTTTATATGGGGTTATTTTTACAGTTAAAAATATTTGTGTACAGAGTTAATATTTTATTGGTTTTGACTGTTTTTACTATATTGTTTTTGGGGTAGGGGTGTAGTCGTGTAGTTTTAATTAGTCCTTAGTGTGCAATAGACCAAAAGTGTGTGTTTCCCATAAGGATTCTGTTATTTGCTCGGAGCATGTTAAAAAAGACGATTTTTATATGTCTTCCAGAAAAATTGCAAAAGCGGTGATTATGAGATCCTGATCAAAAAGGAAAAAGGCGATTAATAAAAGAAGGTAAGGTGAAAAATATGATATATCCTAATGCTGCTATTACTAACAAATATGTTTTATTGTAGCAGTTCCATTCAGTTTGCATTATTGCATTGATAACACAAACACGGTTTTTAAGTCCACCAGTGACTCTTCACAACTCTGAATGTAGTTACACAGTTATTAGTAAGTAAATTGAAATTTTTGTGTGATTTTAATTATAGTTATTTGTTGTCAAGAAAGTAAATAGTCAATATTGACTTGCTTATACCTAGAACTGATCAACTTTAGGTATATGCATTAATGTACCTTCAGAATGTGTATTTAATATTTTTTTCCCATTATTTTGTACATTTATTAAGTTTGCGGTTAGATGCATTCTTTAATTGTATTTAATTTTTTTTGGATACTTATCTACCAATTACTTGGTATATTATGTTGAAAAAGACATGTTTTAAAATATAATTTATATTTTTTAGATTTGCCTTTTACAAGTTTAAAATTAACTGATGTAAACCTACCTTGCACTGAAGAAGTTTTTTTTAGATTGTGTAGTATGAAGTGGACTGCGAAGAACTTGTAAGTAAGTTAAACTTTCGAGTACCAAATAAGAACACGAGTTCTAATTCTTTGTTTTATCTTGCAAGGGCTGCCAACAAACTATAAATGAAATTTTTGTGTTTGTATTAAGTAGGATTTTAATGCTTAAATGATTTGTATGTTTTAAAATATGAAATGTAGTATACCACAAAATATTATTAAATAATACCACTAAGTATGTGTTCTTTTCTTCCATATCTATTTCAAAATGTAAAAATTTCAGTTGTATTTTATTTAATTGTTGCAATTGTAAATGTATTGTAGTGTTGTAGTTGTGAAACAAATAAAGTTTAGTTTTTTTAGCAATAAACCTGTATTCACATTTTTTTACATAAAATAATTCATTTTATTGCCCAAGTGGATAATTTTGCTATTATTCTGCAATATCAAGATGCTGTATGGTCCGTAAGTAAATAAATAACTAGGTATTAAAAGTAATATAATTAGTTTTTAAAATAAAATAAATTAAGGATTAATAGACAAATTTATATATTTATGAAGTAATACAAAAACACCGTCATAAATTCCTAAAAAAAAGTTAATTTTTCTATGGCTTCCAGTATCTGATTTGGAGTTGGATATTTTGTAATCTTACAAAGATCTTCAAGATAGCTTGTAGAAGCCCATTTCTGATCCTGCACTTACAGAAAAGCTTCCTTCCTGTCTTTCTTCTATAGGTATTTTCACGGCTTCTGCTTAGACGAGTTGGCCAGTATAATTCCTTTTCTGGCAGCTTCTAGCAGAGCAACACGTAGTGCAACTTTTATGCATCTTTTAACAGTTCAGCTAGAGAGGCCCGAACTTCCCGCTTTCTTCGTTCCTTCATCCCTAGAGTGTCAAGACTATGGAACCTGCTACCTGCAGAATTTAAGTCTCTTGTGAATAAACTCTCTCTTACCACACTTCAGCCACCCACGGGGCGTTCGTACCAGGCCTCAGCCTTCGCGGACTGTTCCAAGATAAAAAAAATAATTACATTCCCCAAACTTCTTTACTTGCTCATAAAATTTTATAAACGTGGTAATATAGGTGGGTATTATTAAATAAAAAAGGTGTTAATAATTCAATATCGTGTTTTTAAAAATAGAGTAAGTACTCATAATTATAACAAATTAGCAATCATCAGTATTTTCTACATTTTATTTTTTTCTCATTTTTTAAAATATTTAATGTAGTAGATACCATTGAAAAGGTACGCCATCGTCGTGTTGTCGCTTTAATTTTTAATTTCAATACTTAATTGAATTACATTTATATTTTTGAAATATAAATTTTGTTCGTCGGTATAAAAGCAGTTTTTCGTTTCCACCTCAATTCTACGCCACTGTCCGCATAAAATCCAACATGGCCGAAATGGACCCTTCTTGACGTCACACAAGAGTTTTTCAATATGGCGGATGTCATAACCCCCTTTAGATTAATAAACTCTGATTTAGCCATGATGGGGCTGGGTGCGTTCAAGCATAAAATTGTTTACCCAGGACGCCACTAGTGGTGTGCGCGTTATAAATGGTTTTTAAATAGTAAGTATATAATATATTGGTTGTCAGTTACAAAGAAAATATTTTATAATAGTGAAGGAGATTATTATATGTTATTTATTTTGCGAATGACTATGACAAAATCGTTGACAGATTAATCATCAATATAAAATAGGGTCGTTCCGGGGGAAACGACTGATTACACGATTGGCAGAACCGTAAAAATATATTTTTTTTTCAGCCAGTTTCATTATTTCGTCATGCTTTCTATCTTATAGCAAATTTTTATTTTAGACATTTTAAATGGTGTGAAATTGTCAGTAATAATTTAAGCACTAGGCAAATTAAAGGTGACAACTTCATTTTAAACTATATTTTGCAAGACTTCACTATTTATAATATACAGACTAAATTGCATAATCATTTGAAAGGAATTAAAAACTTATTTGAAACTTCGACTTTCTTAGTTTATTAACTTCACTTTATCTGTCTCCTGTTGGTGTCCTTCGGCTAAATAATGAATAAATTTAATGGTTTTACGTCTATTTATAGTAAGTAAACTAGGGTGCACTGAGACGTAATTGAGATGTCTTCATAAAACATACAGGGTTTACAGTTAACACAGCAATTTCCTTTTTAGATTTTATTCTCAAAGTGTAATTTTAAATGCAGTCACAAGGCATTAGGTGTGCCCTAAAACAATACACTAAACAAAGATCAGCTCAAGTTTTACTAAGAAACAATAAATTTGTTGGCGAGCCTTTATATAACCTAAAGCACAGTTCCCTAAACAAGTTTTATCTTTATCTTTTAAAGTTTTTGGTTTAAGGTATTTTGGTATACTCATCAACTTAAATGTGTTTTTAAAAGCTGATATGGACTCCTTGCAGCTCGCTGTCATTACTTGGGGGTCGATATAAACTACTGTAGTTAAAGTTAGTTACAAGGGTCACAGAAAATAAAGAGGACTATAGAATAAGATGGCTTAAACTAGGAGATAATAGGATCAATGTTCCTTTTGAGAATCCTTAGGGTCTTTAAGCGTTTTTTAAAAATTATATAGAAAAAGTAATTCACTTGTTTTTAGTGACTTAAGTACAACACATCAAAATCGTACCAACAATCGGCCGTGTAGGGCTCAACCTAGGATATAAAGCTAATATTATTTTAAAAGCCTATCGTTAACTTCTTAACTATATAAAAACCTATTTTAATGCCCTAAAAAATAAGGCATATTTAGTTTTAGTTCCTAATAAAAATCCTATTAATAATTTTAAATTTTTGGGTGTTTTAATAAAGCAGCTGCACATTACCAATTTTTATGCGTGTTTTTTTTTGCTCTCTTATCTTTATAAAAGCACCATAATTTTTGGGCGTATTTAAATTTAAAAAATTAAATGAACATAACATATAACATAAATTTAAAACAGTTCGATAAAAAACACTTTCGAATACAGACTACTCTATCGTCTGTGCGGTATGTACTCATTACAACCAAAAACCATTGGTGTTTAATTTATAAAGATAATAAAGGATCGAAATACACTTTGTGCAAACCGGTTTTACCAATGGTTTTCGGTGTAAGCGAGCAGTCCATATTAGATATTTCACCGCTGAAGTAACACAACTTTTATCTTTATTTTGTAAACTTTGGTAAAAGGTTAACTAAAAGGACATTGCAGGCTAAATAAGATCATGCAAGAATAAGTCTTATAAAAGACAAACTATAAAGGTTGTCAGGAGGAGGACAAAAAACACCCCATGATGTATTATCCAAATTAAAGAGGCATTCTACATTTAGGAAGTGGATCCACATATCCTTCCAAGTCTTAAGACTATGTGGCCAGCAAAACTGTAGACTTCATGGATTACCACCATATTAACTACTTGCCATGATTACTAATGACAGCCACACACACACACTGAGGAAATCTTTAAAGAAAAAACTGCCCAGGCCTGGCCTTAACGATTTCCGGTGTGTGTGTGTATATGTATATGTGTGTGAGGACATCCTTATTCTTCGGACTGTACAGGCCCCCTACCCGGCCTGCCCAGATTTTCCTTTGAGGATTTTCTCAGTATGTGTAGCTGGCATAAGAACGCCTAATTTTTTTTTGATCGGACATGTGTGGGACAACTTAGTTCGCAGATTTTTGAATTTACAGCACGCCTCTTAGACTCTGGTTGTACTTGGACATGACTAAGAAACAAAGTGACATGAGATTTTCTAAGAGGATATAGACCATCTTATACAATTAATATCTAATCTGATCTGGCTAAACATCTAATCATTTATTGGTCATCGTTGGTTGTACATGTAAGCGTAAAATAATTTAAATATGTGGTATATAAATAGGAGTTCATTTAACACCATACTTCACTTAGTACAGTATGAAGGAACCACAATAAATATATTCTAGTTGCAATAGTGGAAGACTAATATTTTTCACTTGACAATAATGCATTTTTTTACAAAACAAGCAAGATGTCACAGATTAATCCTTAAAAGTTACCAAAAAAGTGGTAAGGATAGCAGTCATATTATTTTCCATTTTTTAAAAAAGTTTTTAAGGTAATTTAATATGTTTTCATTGTGTGTCCGATTCATACAGCTGTATCTTTTAAATTTAAGTAATGACATTAATAAATTTAACTGTTATTTGTTTTGCAAGTAAACAAAAGTTATTTTTAATTTTCCTTTTAGTTTACTCATACAATCGAATAACGTCGAATTGACCCAGATAGCTAGAATAGAATTAACAAGGGAATTGTGGAAGATATTTACGTTTGAGGCGTAAATAAATAAATACCAACATAGTTGGGTCACATAAAAGAATGCAGGGTTTTCGATAGAAATAAATAACAAAATAGTTAAACTTTACAGGCTGTGTTTAAAGACTAGTTCCCATACTATTATTATTCATAAAAATCCGACATGACGTATCCTTTGGCACCGACCCCATAGGGCGTCATGCGGAAGGTCATCCGTATCGAAGACCACTCCTTGCGTTGCTCGGTCAGTGATCTTCGGCCAAATTTAATTGCCTCCGTAAATGAAGGGTGCCAGGAAAAACATATTTCTGCATTTTTATCACCAGTTGTTCGGGTGAATGTTGACATGCGGGAATACACCTTCGCTCCTTCAACACATTATCATTCTTGCCTTTTGAGATAGAGCCTCCGGAGTTCGCTGAAAAAGATCTTAATATTTGGCTTGTCGTTCCGATGTTAGTTTTTGCTGGAGCGAAGAACATAATCACATACATAGAGTTATTCATTTTATCAAGGAGAAGGATATTATACTTATTGGCGCGAATTTATTGCGTAGTTGGGAACGCATAGTTCAAATATATGCGACAGTTGTCATTTTTCACTACTGCCTCGATATCGCCGGGAGCAAATTGCCGAATTGCTGTTTCATCGATGCCGTGGTATTGTCTGAGGTGATATTAAAGTACCAAAGCGCATCGTTATGTCGGTGGATGTAACCACTGACAGCATGCACTGGACAAGCTGACAGTAAGTGCATAAGGGTTTCGGGTTGTTGTCGACAGACTCGACAAGCAGTATCAGGAATTTTAGAACCAATACCAATGTGTTTATCACCCCATCCTGGCATGCCAAGAAACCTTGGTCCCAGACTTAAGCTCAGCAGATTTTAAAACCCCAAACGTAAGGTTTCGAGATAGATTGAGTCTTTCTATATTTTGGTAAAATACTTCGTGCTGCGGCTTATTAATCTTCTAAGAGCAGCTGCTGATCTGCTCTTTTAACTGCAATTCTTACGGCTTTAGACTCAAGCCGAATAAGTAATTGGTCGTCATTTAAATCTATTGCAAATCTAAACCAATTTCCCCTGCCTTTAAAGAAATGCCCCAAACATTAAGTTATATCTGTGCTCTTAAGTTGATCAGTGGATCAGTACTATTGGAAAAAATACGCTCTAAGTTTAAATCCCCCGCCCCTGTTTGGGGTGTGGAAGGTAAATCAGGATGTTGATAAGCGCGGATGGATGCTCGGTGAAGATGCATCATTTTTCGTGTGCTGATGTTCAGTCGCACAGTTCCTCTCGCGTCCACTTACCTCCAAAGAGTAAAGCAATACAGGAACTGCTAGCATGAATGAAAAGCCTATTATTTCAGAAACCCATTCCCAAATTCTCCCTAAACATCGCCTGTACTTGCTACTAAGTTCGGTCTTCACAGCTCTAAAATCTTGAGTTCGGTTTTGGTCAATTCTCAAATATCGATAGATCTCGTTGTTGTGTAGAAGGCGGAGTAGCGCGCCATTGGCAAGCTGATCAGCTTTCAAATCGTTCCCGTACCGGCCCTTCTCTAGCTTAAGTTTTGCACACTTGTTAAGGGCCAACTCCATTTCAACATCCCTGGTTACTGTAAACCATTTAAGGATGTTGATTCACCTAGTTGGCAGTTTTGGGTCATCCATATAAAACAGATGGGTTCCATGCTCACTTTCCAGGGGGTCCACAGCATATCCACAGCAATATCAAAATAGTAAAGGACCGAATCCCCAAAATAGGCCCTTTAAACCAATGGCTCGTAATATTTTTTGTGCTCCAGATGCAGATGATTTATAGAGATTTTAATTTTTAAAGTTACATCATCATCACAGATTGTTAAGAGGAACCTTAAGATTTTTAAGCAGTTTGGGGATGTTTGATTTTTTCGAAATAATCCTTTCCCATATTAAGATTCGTTTGTATGGATTAAAGTCTTGTGTAATGCATCTATCGATTACTTATTATTAATATAATCATTATTTTTATTTTTTTTTTTTTGGTAAATAAGAGATTATTAAGTATATTTTATTGCAATTAATATTTTCGTAGTACTTTCTTTTTCAGAGATCTTTTAGGATTTTGATTTCCAATTTTGTTTTCAGCTCCCAATTAACAACAGGTTTCATCTTGTGCAACCCATAAGTCCATTACGAGAAACACCGATCTTCCTTCTTCGCCCTTTCCTTCCAACCACCCTAAATATTTAAGTTAGTTATAATAAACTTTTTATCTTCTCCTAAATAAAGATTAGTTATCACCTAAATATCAAATCGTAATGATTGCCAAAAAAACTAATGATTTATGAATATTTAGAAAACAAAATGTACAGTGGAATAAAGCATATTAAACCTAAAATTATTTATTAAGCACGTCCAACATAGGACTTAAACTTAGTTGTGTCCCCATCTCCTTCGTATTACCTATTCCGGAAATGGATTTGGTAATGGATGGATGGATTTTCTAATAATGCAATGTTAAGTAATTAATAACATTACACATCATCTAATTACTATTTAAAATAAATAATTAACTGGTATAAGCCAACCAAAATAATTTTTGGGATAGGCCTAATCATATATTTTAAGATTAAAATAATTTTAAAAATTTATTTTTACAATTTTAATGGTTTTTACATATTTAAATTAATAAGCATATTATGTAAAATTATTGATTTCCCAGCCATGTACATAATATTTACAGTTAGATTTGTCTACAACACTATACACTAGTTCACAATTATCATCTTACATGCGTACAAAAATATAACTTTTGAGACAGGCAAAATTATTCAATACTGTTTTGGCTTCATGAAGGGGTTGTCTAACTAAACACGAACTTAAAGGTGAAACACTTTCCATTGCTTTTGTAGCTATTGTTTTTAATCTAAATTTTTTTTCTTTTATCAAAAATTTTGGCCTAAATGACCGTTTCTACTTATTTTAATAAAAAATATACCCTTAAAAATAGTTCAAATTTTATATTGATGTACTAAATTGAATTCATAATCTAATTTAATCTCGTTTTATTTTTTTTAAAATAAAATTTTTTACTTTTTTAATTTTGATATTTAAAAAGATTAAAAAATTATATTCTAAAACTGACTATAAAAAAATATCAATATTTAAGAAATAAGTGTCCCAACATATCAATTAAAAACCCTTTAATTGTCTAAATTAAGTACTGAGTATTAATTGATAAAATGTGAAAACCTTCCACACTTGTTTATTTTAGGCTCATAAAATCTTCAATTTATACTCATAGTTACAATTAACTGAGCAAATTTAAACTTAAATTTAAAAAATTAAAGGTGTGTATACTTTAGTAAGGTTATGGTTGGTCTTAGGACAAAAAATATGTAATTTTCGTATAAAACTGATTGTAATGCTTTTACTGGTAATGTTTTGCACCTTACCTATTGTCCATTTTATTTTATAAATTATTTATACCCTAAAAGAACCCCTTTTAAAAAAGTACATCATAAAAAGTAGCAATAAATTTGGCCCAAATAAAAATAATAAATTAACAGATCTATTAAAAATTTAGTATTTAAATATTTTGCTTTACCTACATATAAGAACATTATTTTTAAAGTAATAATAAAATTATTATTAATGGTATTGTAATATATTGTCTTGATATTATTTATTAAAAATATGGTAATGGTAATTCTTTTTTTTTTGTAGGTAAGTAATACATCCCTACTGGATGACCTCAAATAAAATGGAAAGGAAGGTTTTTCATTACTACGCTACATATGATATTTACATTTTTATTAAAATATTCTTCACAATTGGTAAATCTCTGATACCCCTTATATTTTTGTAAAATTGAATTTAAATAATTATATTTATATTAAAGACTTTTGGTAAACTGTTTTTTTTTTAATAATAATCTGCGTAATTACTATTTTAGTACCATTGTGCACATATAAAATTTGGTACATCCAGATAAATCTGTGGCTAGAAGTCTTAGTCACGATGTGTGAAATTATTTGACTTTATTTATAAAGACAGTATTCGATATTTTTTTTTTTATTTGTTGACCTGAAAAATAGGTCAGTATTTGGGTTTTTAGGGTTATATATCACAAACCGGTGTAAAATCTTAAAATTAAATATGAAACTTTTCTAAACTTTATCTTTTTAAGACTCAAGTTACTGTCACAATACCTAAAAATCAAATATGGGCTTCCAAACTTGGTAAACACGTTTTCCAATTTGCCCTAGTATTGGTAAAAAATCATTTTCGGAAAATTTTATAATTTAAAATAAAGATCAGTATTAAAATTCATTCAAATAACACTTTTAGACTGATCAATATAAAAAGCTGCTTTTTGCTAAATTCTATCCCTTTGGATCAAATTTAGGCATTATACCTGGGAAAGCTTGATAGAGGGTGTAAATTTATTTGCAGATTTGTTCATCTAAATTGTCGTGCTTGTTTTATCCAGTTTTTGCCAATTGTAGATTTAGTTTATGCACTTAAAAACAAGCTTTTGCTTTTTATTCTTCGAATTTGAATTTAATTAAAGGGATCACACAAAAAATGCCACATATAATGGTTTTTTTATTGGGAGTTGACTTATTAAAATTTTTTGTACGAATATAAAATATTTTCGATTATTTAAAAAATACTGTGCGCCCTCTTAAAAATTATTAAAGGAAACTATGGCATAATACATGTTATGTTTAAGTATTTCAAATAAATTAAAACTGCACCTGCAAAAATGTGAAGTAATTGTGAAATATTACATAATAACGCCGTATGCTGACCTTTATGTAAATATTTATAAAGAGGATTTAAACATACTTTATGTACTATACATACTATTATTAGTAGTGATGATGCAAGCAGATTTTATCTATAACGTGGTATGAGATTTGCTAACTTAGAAACAAACACTTTGCACGAATAAGGTATATAATATTTATACAGGGTGTTCGGAAATGACGTGTGCATCAAAGACCACAAGTTCCTTGGCCAAAAATAAAATGATTTATTTCAACTTATCTATATACAAAGCTGCTTAGTTTGGCCGCTTTAAAAATATTTCATTTTTTTTTTTTTTAATAAGTCAGAAATTTCTTAATACATTGTATTTATTTTTAAGTAACGCGTTTGTACCAGTAAACTACAACTTTTTGTAGAAGAAACCCTTATTTACAAAATTACCGGATTTTTAAAAACATGGTCCCCATAAATTTACAAATTCATATTTTTTAACCCCCTATTATTTTATATGAAGAAAAAGTGATAAAGAATTTTTTTTTCAAACATCAATAAATCCGTCAGTACTTGAATGTGTATGCGACCGCGAAATTACATTTTTCCTCCGCTGGTGCTTTACTTTTCACTTTCCCGCCGATTAAAAAAGGGTCATGGTGGCAATATAGATACAAAGAAACAACAAAACAAGCATCAACAAGTCAATATTTATTAAACCAAAAACAAAATTAAAATTTGTATTTATTACTTAAACTAACATTTAAAATTATCAAATATACTTTCAAAACTGGAATAAAATTTTAAATGTTTTATAAATAAATATTATTTATCGTTTATTTGGAATATTAGGAAATAAGTTATGTTGGCTCATTGAATTAGGGACCTCGAAAATATATATAAAGGAAGCAGGTGCCTACAGCTTTTTGTTGGGAGGACAAGAGAACCATTCTGGTAGAAATAGGGTCATTAATAAGAAAAACGGCTCTTCTTTATAAGTAATTTAATGTTACAAATTGTGGAAAAGGCTTCAAAAATGCGAACAATATACAAGCAAGGTCTAATTTGGGATTAATAAAAAATATATAAATTAGAAGAAACAAAATACTTTCTAGGTTAAAGGATTTAAAACTTTTCCAAAACGGTTGTAAATATAAATATATTAGCTATTTTCGAACGTATGAGTATGGGCAGACCTTATTGCGACAGCGGGTATGATTGTTTTAAAGAACTTAACTGAACCAGGTTATTGGTATCCTAATCCAATAATAATTTATTGTTATTTAAGAGAGATCTATCTTATCTGACCTGAGTTTTAATGTTTTGGGTAAGTAGTTGTTTAGGTAACTTATAAAGATCTAATTAAATAATTTTTTATACCTATCTATGTAGGTATAATTTTTAACCTTTTAGGGTTTTCTTCAAATAAGTTTTACTTTACTTGTATGTTTTATGTATTCTATTTCCTACATGAATTTGCTATAAAGTTAAAACTTTTAGAAGCTACAATAATAGATTTAAGTAAAACTGTTTTACTATTTTGGTTAGTAACGCAATATCAAGGGAAATTAAATTGTCAGTATTAAATACGAGACGTCCTGTCGGTGGTAACACAAACATAATGACATCTGAGTTTACATACTTTGATTTCAATGACATAGATTTCAAAGGCATTGTTTACTGGTTCGTCGCAATCCCAATTGGCTAAATTTAATTAAATTAATGATCTAAATCTGAAATTTGAAAGACCTAATGTATCCACGTCTCTTAAAATACTTTTGTTTATTTAGCAATTTTTTGTTTTTGAAAATAAAGAGATACAAATATATTTTTTCATATTTTTCTGATTAACCCCAAGCATTTCATAATAAAAAATGTTTAAGATTTACGCAAAAAACACACAAACCTAAATTTTCCAGATGTTGGTTGGTTCCAGTTACACTAAAAGTTATTTAAGTAATGCGTATTTTTAACTATTAATTAGTTGCATTATTAATAGCCTGGATGACATCCGAAATATTGCACCTCATGGACCAAAGACGGCAATATAAAACAAACCCGGAAGAATATAAAAGGAGACAAAGGAGAACGCCATATCTTCAAGGAAAACTGGATGAGGGAGAAGTGCAAGGAAATGGAAGATCTGGAAAATAAACATGACACTTTCAACATGTATAAAAAGGTCAGAAAAGTGGCAGGATCTTATAATAAAAATAGCACTAATATGCTAATGGCAAAAATATCTTGGATGAAAAGGAAATCTTTGATACATGGTTTGAGTACATAAATAAACTTCGATGACCACGCTGATATAGACGGAGGAGCAGAAATCCTTAACAGCGAGTTTCTATTTGCAATAAAATCTGCAAAAACAAAAAAAGCCACCGGACCAGATAACATCCCAACGGAGCTGTTACAAATGATTGAAGAGGAAAACGTTGAAATCTTGGTCAAACTGTTTAATGCGGTGTACACGACTGGAGACATACCCGAAGATTGGCTGAAATCCGTATTTATTTCAATTCCAAAAATACAACGAGCAAAACGATGCAGTGAATACAGACTAATAACCCTTATGAGCTACACCTTCAAGGTCTTTCTCAAAATTATTTAAGGGGAGAATAAGATCTTAATGTGATGCGGATTTGGATGAAACCCAGTTTGGTTCTAGAAATGCTTTGGGAACTAAAGAGGCACTGTTTGCTCTGAACATACTACTACAAAAATGTCGTGACCAGCGTAAGGACGTTTTTGTCTGTTTCGTTAATGACGAGAAGGCCTTCGACAGAGTACAACACAAAAAGCTTATAGACATCTTAAAGAACATGGAGGTGGACAACAGGGACGTAAGAATTATCGAAAATTTATACTGGAGACAAAAAGCAGCAGTACGACTTAACGGAAAGCTTACGGAAGAAAGCCAAATTCTACGAGGCGTCGGACAGGGCTGCATACTGTCACCACTACTCTTTAACATATATTCAGACAAAATATTTAAACAGGCTACACAAGAACTAAAAATGGGAGTACAAATAAATGAGGAATATATAAATACGATACGATATGCCGACGACACTGTCATCCTGAGTGATAATCTGAAAGACCTGCAACATCTATTAAACTGTGTAAATGCAGAAAGACAAAAAATGGGGCTCAACATAAATATCAACAAGACAAAATGTATGGTCTTAAGTCGACAACCACATCTTGATGCTGCACTACAGATTGATACGAAAAATATAGACAGAGTAACCTTGGATGTTATATCACCGAGCATCTAAATCCAGATAAAGAAATAAGATATAGAATAGAAACAGCCCAAACAACATTCCAAAAATGGTAATTTAAATCTTAAATTGCGGCAGAGAATGGTAAAATCCTACATATGATCAGTGTTGGTGTACGGGGCAGAGATCTGGACAATTAAAGCCGCTACAGTTAATCGGTTAGAAGCATTCGAGATGTGGTTGCACCGGCGAATGCTGAGAATACCCTGGATAGCTATGCAGACCAACAAAATGGTGCTAAACAGGGCCGACGCAACACGTATGCTACTGAATACAGTGAAGTGAGGAAAATCTCATATCTTGGACATATCCCCAGAGGAGAGCGCTACAGAATTCTGCAGCTGATTATGATGGGAAAAGTAGAAGGACGTAAAAAGGAAGCATGTTTCCTGGCTGAGAAACATCCGTGAATTAACCGGCATACGCAGCGCAGAGGAACTATTTCGATGGGCGCAGAATCAAAAAATACTTGCTCAAGTAACTGCCAACGTCAGAGGTACCTGATATGGCACTTAAAAAAGAAGAATAATAGCCTATAGTTAAGTATTTCAATAGAACCAACAATTTTTTCTAACTCTGGGTAAAGTCACAAACTAATATTTTGTCACACAACAATGTTTAACAATTATCATACTGCTATATTTTTAATTTAACTTTAAAGTAACAATAAAACACGATTGGTTTTGACTAACCTAAATTACATTTTACCCATTGTATGCAGGTCTTGATGCAGTTGACAGGCGTGACAAAAGGTGCTCAGGTGGTTATTTAAATAATTTGAAATTTATCGACGGTAGAGCGGGCAAATATCAAGAGTATCTACAGGGCATCTTATTTTAATGTAACCTATGTTATTTTTAAAAATAATATTTAAATAAAATATTATTTTAATTATTTAAAACATAAATAAATTGTTAGAGATTTATGTGCCAGTTTAAATATCAACCCTTTTTATTTTAAATAGAATTTAAACCAAAGTTTCAATATTGATTATTAATTTAACATTGTTAAATATAAGAGTTGTTTTGATTTATTTTAACTGCTTTTAATATATTTAGTAAAAAAAAAACAAAATAGAAAAGCCAATAAAAATCAAGTATTGTAAATAAATAATAAAAGTAATGATTTTAATTAAAGATTTTTAAACATATAGCTTAATTTATTTTAATTTCATATCAACCTTTTCTAAGAGCCTTTTTTAAAACCTTTATAGCTTTAAATGTGAATGACACACGGTGTTCACTGGTAGCCACCCATCCAACTATTAATCGTAGTCGGCGCTAAACTTTGCTGATTTAACGAATTTCGCTTAATATCATATTAAAGTATTATACAGGGTAGGCCAATAAAAAGGATACAACGTCGATTTAACAAAGTTGTTGCTATTAAAAAAACGCTCTGACCTGTGAATTTTGTTTTGACGAGGAAACATTTTGTGTACATTTTCAATTATGTCACTTTAACCCCTTAGGAGGGGCAACCTCTACCCCTAAAATGTAAAATGAGGTAAGGGGTCAAGTAATACCCTATTTTAAAGGCCGTTCAATCATTTCTTTAACAAGTCTAAATTTTTTAAATTTGGTTTAGTAGTTCTTCAGAAAGTGGATTTAAAAATAGTCCTATATTAAAAAGAAATAAATAATAAGATTATTCTCATATAAGTTTATACATTTTTTCTTATCTGGTATTATAAGGAAAAAAGATAATATAATATTTCTACGCAACAAATCTATTCTAAAATATCTTCAAATTATTCAGACAATAGCGGGTGTCCAAATAAGAAAATACGCCGGCTGTATACCAGAAAATACTTATCGCACAGCATTGGGAAAAAATATTTTCAGTAAAAGTGGTCAAGAGAAATAGCTGGAAATTATGTTCAAGTTTCTAAAATGGACGCTAAGGGAGTTACGCAACCTTGAATCTAAAAAGTGATGTTTCTGTAAATTTTGTTACATTAATCTAACAAAAAAATCCTGATTTTTAAAGTCAAGGATAATCTGAACCTTTTTTGTTTGACAATTTTTGCTATATCCTAAAAATAAAGTGGTGGGGGGTATTCAAGGTTTCCGTAAAATAACCCTGTACTTGAAACGGCTGAGCCGATTTTAACAAACTTGGGCTAGTTGAAAAGAGCTATCCTTGGGCTATAAATCTTAAACTATTTAATGTTTTGTTAGTTTTACATGTCGCCGCTAGAGGGCTTTTTCGACATTTCGACAAAAATGGTTAATTTTCTCAAAAAAATTGAATGCATTGGTATAATTTTTTTTATAAAAAGAAGCTAAATAATGCCTAAACTTGCTTGCGAAAACCGCATCTCGATATCTTGTTTATTACCTAATATTTAGACCAAAGAAAATTTTATACGTCAATATCTCAAAAACTATACAAGCTACAAGAAATTTTATGAAACATAAATTGTGTATTTTTACAAAACCTTTAATTAAGGTTAAATAATATTTTTATTTAAATGCAGTACTTTACAAGTTATAATCAAAAAAGCGAATTCTAGGGGCATATTTTGAAAAAATCCATAAAATTCAATTTTTTGATTATAACTCGTAAAGTATTGCATTTAGACGAAAAGATGATATAACCTAAAGTAAAGGTTTGGTAAAAATACATAATTTGTTTTTAAATATTTCTTGTAGCTTTTATAGTTTTTGAGATATTGACGTATAAAATTTTCTTTGGCCCAAATTTTAGGTAAGGAACAAGATATCGAGATACGGTTTTCGCGAGCTTGTTTAGGCATTATTAAGCAACTTTTTATATAAAAAAATTATATCAATAAATTTAATTTTTTTAGGAAAATTAACAACTTATGTCGGAATATCGAAAAAAGCCCTCTAGCGGCGACATGTGAAACTAACAAAACTTCAAATATTTTAACATTCATAGCCCAAGAAAAGCTCTTGTCAACAAGCCTAAACTTGTTAAAATCGGCTCAGCCGTTTCGAAGATACAGGGTGTGTTTTACAGAAAACTTTAAATACCCCTCACCACTTTATTTTAGCAAAAATGATTATCCTTGACTTTAAAGATCGTGTATTTTTTTGTTACGTTTATATAGCAAAATTCACAGAAACCTCACTTTTTTAGATTCAAGATTGCAGTTACGCCACCTAGCGGCCGTTTCAGAAACTTAAAAATAATTTCAGCTATTTCTCTTGACCACTTTTACAAAAATATTTTTTCCCTAACGCTGTGCGATAAACATTTTCTGAGATCAGCCGGCGTCCTTTCTTATTTGTTCACCCGGTATATAATAGGCCTTCCCTAACAATAATTTTTCGACGGACAATTTAAGTTTATAAAAACTACCTATATTTATAATACTATTAATTTAACATTAAACGTTTTTTGAGTCGTAAATTAAAGTTATTTTTTAATAAAATAGAACAAGGATTTGAAAGATAAAGTTAAAAATTTTGTCAGAATTGTTCGAAGAACTCTAAGAATTGTTTAACCAATATTTTTTGTATATTAAGGATACTGCTTTTAAAATATAAATAAAGTAAGTGTTAAAATTATTTTGATTTAAATACTGGTTTACCTCAGTCTTTGGCCATAGCTTTATAAATATGTGGTTTATACAGAAATATATCAATTTTAATTAAAAGCAGTTTAAATAACCAATAAAAAACAATAGGTCCTTCGCCTAACGCAAGCACACAAAACTTTTTAACCCCTATCATAATTTTGTTATCATTTTACATAAAGGTATGAGATTTTGTACGTCAATATACCTAAGTATTTTAGTAACCTATAAAGAATTGAAAAAGTTCTGTCAGGCGGTTTCAAAAATATTCTTTTTGAAAATCGCCCCTTTTACTACTGACTGACTGAGTGACTCATTGTCTTATCAAATCATAGGGCACTTCTCAAGGGGGTGAACTTGATATTTGGTATCTAGGTAGGCTTTGAGACACAAGTAAAGGAAAAATTCTGAAAACTGCACATATTTACTCGAAACGCCCAGAACCAGGGATGGTAATATTGTATATTTAGGAGGAGGGGGTAATTATAGAGGTTTGCAAATTGATTAAACCTAAGTTTCTGAGGTTATAATTGTATTAGAATTTAAAATGCAGGAAGCATTTTATTTACCTTAAAGGAAAATTGCTACATCTTACCGATTACAGTTCTGTCCACAATTTCGTTCCACTCTTTTGGCAAATTTTTTACTAAACTTTCTGTGTTAATAATTTTTTTTTACAAATACAAACAGTCTTTTTTATAATTTCAGACAGATCAGTAAAAAACCTGCCAAGCAAAAAAAAGTAAGACAAAAATGTGGACAGAACTAATTTTAGATCTTAGTTCTTAAGGAGATTTTTGAAATGGAACTTCGCCCATATTTTACACGTGTTTTTGGTGGGATTAATAGTACCATACCAGGTATAAATCAACGTTTCTCGTTGATATTTAATAGCTGCTGTGGTTTTTTCGTCTGACCACATTGTTTTTAAATATATCCGGACCTCATATTTTTAAAATTAAAAACGTAGTTGTTTCTGTACTGAGGGTAAGTTTTTACACTGGGTATATTTTAAACGGAATCATTTTATACTGTTTTAAAGTGCGGAGGGTGATAAACATCACTGCACCTAGGCCTCAGTAGGTCCGTTGTGCTACCTCTTAAAGGGGACTCCTTACTCTGAACGCCGCCCACCCTACTGATTTAAAGTAGGTGAGAACGTCGCCAAAGGGAATCTCCTTAATGTCGGAAAAGGGGCCCCCCTTAAGAGAAAGCCCAAAAATATGCTCCACGTCTCGTCTTCCTGTGTCATTATACCATTCTAAGGGTGTTTTCCAGTTCATCTTCCTGTTAGAACGCCCTACGACAGGTGTGTCATTAGGCATTGCCATCTAATGAGCTGTATCTCTGCAGATGTGAACTTCCTGAAATTACGCCCATCGTGTTGTAAACGGAGAAGGCTTTGATGTCCCTCATCGTAGACCCTGTCAGACCTACGTAAGGTTCTGGTCCACAAGGTTTTGTCCTGTCAGCATTGCTGGCCAACGAGTCGGCGATGCGGTTGCCTTTGTAGTGCACGTGTCCTTTGGTCCAGCAGAGAGTGACCACATTTATGCTGAAAGAATCTACAAGGGCACGGTGATATTCTAGTACCAGACCCGAGGCGTAGCGTGGTTTCCTTAGGGCTAGTAGTGTCTGTCTGCAATTCGTATGGATGAGCACGACTTTACCAGTGATTTTCCTACTGCTTATTTTTTTTGCAGCTATGGTATATGCCTGTGACCTCAGTTTGGAGTACGCTTTCCAACTCACCCATAGCCCATTTGATGTTTAAGTTAAGAGATCTTGAATAAATTCCACATCCCGTACCTTCTTTTGTTTTCGAACCGTCTGTGTAGATATTGATTATACCTGCCACGTTTGTGTTCGATTCTCCTTTGACGTTAATTTTGTAGGGATTGTTTAAAACAAAACAAGAGTTTACTTTCTCCTGCAGCAGTGGAAGCGATCCTATCGCCTCACTCCACAAACGACGCCTCTGTGCGTCAACTCATATGTCGGGCATTATACCAACTCTTTTAGGGAATATTTTATTCCTATTAACACAGTAGTTTATTTTCGAGGACTGACGTTATTAATGAATTAGTCAATTATAACCCCGGTTATTGCTGCAAACTTTCGGTAGTTCCCCACGTTTTATTTAACCTTAATTTAAATCCCATGAAAATAAAGCTATCGAAAATAGTGCGTAATATTAATTAAATCTTTACAAGGTCCTCCCTAATATTCATTCCAACAAAACCCTTTATTACCAACCTTCACCAACTATAACAATGCAGCTGAAGCAAAGCGATTTCAAAGGCATTCATGGCATCGCCAACAATAATCAAAACTTTTAATGGCGCCATCTAAAGTTGTAAACTTAAATGTAATAAAAACTTTTTCATTCATTTAATCCAAAAACCCTGAGGTGGTGTAATTCTTCAAGTCGTCCCAAAAATTTTATATTATTAGTTTAAAAGTTTTGTGATTTGGGAAAAGAATGGAAAGAGCACTCAAGTTTCAGAAAAATAAAAAGAAAATTCATCACGACATGATACAAGTGAGTTATTGGAATGTGTGGTGTTAGTTTTTAAAAATTAAGGCAGGGTTGCACTTGAAAGTGGCTTGCCTACTACATGACTTTTTCTTCTTTAGGTCCTATAGAAGTTAAGTTAAACAAATTCATAAAAATGTACAAAATCGTAGTAAAATTTGAATCCCATTTAACAAATGACAAAAAAAATACTTTATTTATACCTATATTTGTAATATTGATTTTACTGATTTCAATTAAAGTTGGAAAGTATTTCTTAACCCACCTCCAAAATATATTATATTTTGCATCGAAAGAAGTATAGAAAGTATTCAAAGGGATCAGTTTATGTTTGATGGTCCATCACTAGTCCAGTAGCCTGTTGGGGTCCATCATATCGCTTCTTGTTTTGAGCCATTTGCAGGTGAACTTTTTTACGGTACTCATCTAAAACTGCACTCAAATCCTCAGGATAAAATCTAAATGGAAACGAAAAAAATACAGCTAAAGTGACATGTTGCAACCGAGCCTCTTGCAAACGCATCTATTCTTGAACTATCTTTGTGTAGTTATTTGATTTCTAGTTACGTAAGAAGTTGCTACGTACACTTTAAAAGGCAGTCCATGCCCTATTTTTCCTTTTTGAAAGTGTAGTTTCGTCTTTAAAAAATTCTTGTATTTACAGCTTAACGAAAATTTCTTCTTTGAGATTTTCTTCACTTACACCCGCGATTTTTGTCTCAAATAAAGAAAAAACATTTCCCTCTTTAAACTGTGTAAGGCTTTCGCGGCCACTGTCTGCTAAACTTTTTTTTTTGAGTTACCAAAGGATAGAAGCTGGAGCTTTTTTCTAGAGTTTTCCAATTGCCGGTATAATATTGATACTTCCTACCCATAGAGGCGACGAATGAACTGTGTAAGGCTTTGCAGCCATCGTCTGCTAAACTTCTATTTTTTGAGTTGTTAGGCCATCATTACCCATTATTAAGGGCTTAACTAATAATTTTTACACACCCTACTTTTGTGTGCAGAGAAGGTGTATCAATTTTCTGCTGCTCTATTAAGGGTTTATTAAAGATGGTTTTAAGTGTGGCCACAATGTTTTCACGTAACGCCCATTCTTGCTATCGTAATGTTGGTTTCTGGCTCTGCTGTCCTTTTTGCATGAAAAACAACAACATTTGGTGTAATCACTTTGCAGCCCAGTAAGAAGTACAATAACTTCTTAGATCGGTAAAGATATTCCATTTATGATCGTTTTTTATGCTTTGAAGTAATGTAGGCATGTCTTCGTAAATTTCTTGTATTTTTAGATCATGCCTTACGTGAACATATGTTTATTTATTACCATTAAACACTAAAAGTGACTTAATACTTATCTTCAAAGAGTCAATAAGCAGTTGCCACTTCTAGGTTTATAGGAAAGGAAGAAATATGATGTTAATGTTTTCTTGATTTTGTACGTAATAGGACTGTTTACAGGTCAGTGTAAGGGTTACATATGTAAAAATTATCAATATACATATTAGTTGAAAAAAAATATGCAAAACATTGTTATTTATTTCTCTGGTCGATAGAGCTATTTGTTATTAAATAGTTGGTGGGCCTGAGACGGCATTGCGGTCGTACGTTTGTTTTCCATTGAATTATCTACATAAAATTTTTGATTAAAAATTATAAGTTTGGGCAAATTCCACATTTTTTTAAAATGGTACTTAAATGTTTTAATACCACCAAAAAATATTCTTTTGGGAAAAAAGATACCCTGTTTCACTATAAAAAATTACCAAAAACTAAAAATTTTAATTTCACCAAAAGCGCGCTTCAGTATATATTTGGACTACATAAGATCTCTTTAATATCTGTTACAGGGTTTATAATTTTTTATTTTTACCTAATTATAAAGATATTACATAATTACCTGCTCATCGACTTAATTAAATATATTTTTCAAGCGTTTATATTTGTACAAAGTTATTTAATATTTGTAATTTGGTAGTAAATTTATTCCGGATGGTAAACTCTTTTTCATTTAAATAAACCAGGATGTTTGTGTATGTAGTAGAGTTAATATGCTAATAAACTGGAGTACTAAAGGTTATAGTCACTAAAGTTTATTAAACTTTGTACAACACTTTATATTTTTTCATTTGCTTATAACTTATTTGTTACTTTAATTAAAATCCAGCTTTCCGGTGCTATAGTTACTTTCAATTCTTTCTAAAATAGCCAATCTTTTTTGAATTAATAGTTTTTACTTGATTTGGGATGAAAAACCCTTCTTATATTAGTAATCGTCTAAGTAATATTTCTACAGTTAAAATAATGTGTCTTCGAAGTATTTTACCGAAATATAGATAAATTTAATCTATCTCGAACCCTCAAGTTTGAGTTTTAAAAATCTGCTGAGCTTAAGTATGAGACCGAGGGTTTTCTACTAGCATACCAGGATAGGGTGATAAAAACATTGGTATACCGAAGTCAGTTTTCTAACATTCCTGATACTGCTTGTCGAACCTGTCGACAGCAACCCAAAACACTTATGCAGTAATTGTCAACTTGTCCAGTGGATGCTGTTAGTGGTTACATCCACCAAAATAACGATGCGCTTCGGGTACTTTATTATCACCTCAGACATTATTACGGCATCGATGAAACAGCAATTCTGCCATTTGCTCCCGGAAATATTGAGGCAGTAGTGGAAAATGACAACTGTCGCATATATTGGAATTATGCATTCCCAAAGTCGCGCCAATAAACCTGATATCGTTCTCCTTGATAAAAGGAATAACTCTGTGTATGTGATTGAGTTTTCCGCCCCAGCGGAAACTAACATCGATATAAAGGAACGAGAGAAACGAGCCAAATATCAGGATATTCCTGGCGAACTTGGGAGGCTCTATCCGGAGTGTAACGTGCGATTGGTTGTCCTGATTGTCGGCGTTTTGGGGGGAATAAAAGAAAATGTGTTGGGGAAGCTGAAGTGTATTCCTGCATGTCAACATTTACCCGAACAACTGGTGATAAAAATGCAGAAATATGTTGTCCTTGGGTCCCTTCGTTTACTGAGGCAAATGAATTTGGCCGAAGATCACTGACCAAGCGGACGCGAGGAGTGGTCTTCGGTACGGATGGCCTTCCGCATGACGCCCTATGGGTCGGAGCCTTAGGATACGTCGGATCTTTGCAAATAATAATAAAGTGTCTTTATTTTATACTAGACAAAGTTTAGTTAATACTGCTCCATTTAAACGAGTGTTTTATTAAATTTAGAAAAAAAAACTGTTTTATATACATACCTAATATTTTACTAAACAGTATAAGCATAAGTCCTTAATTAGATTGTGTAAAACTTGCGTATTGCTTTTTCCATTTCACCTAATTTTCTTGTAGCAATCAATCTACTATAACCTCTTGGAAAAAAAATTAAAGCATAAAAATTTCAATCCGCTACTGTACCACAATTACAAAACTGTAACTGGATTTCTTAAGTCGTAAAAGTCGTATCTGTACTATGTTTTGTTGCAAAACATAAATGGGATTTATGTTACTCGATTCTGGTCGAGACGCACATCCCTCGGGATTTTAAGTTTTGTTATTTTGTTTAAGAGTCCTTCAACTAAACGATGAGTTTTACGTATCTGGAAGTCTAGATTAATTTTATTGTGTCCTTATTTTCGGTTTAATTTCTTTTATTTAAAGTAAATCTGTCTATGCAGAAATGCAGAGTTTTTTTAAACAGAAACTAGGGGTTTGATATTTTTGTTTTTTCTTCAAACGTCGACAAATTAAACAAAACCTTGGTATTTCGAACCTTAATTTATATTTTTATAAAGTCCAACAGTATACAGGGTGATTAAGAAAGTTCAAAACAAATGGGAATTTTCTTGGTTTTTGGATATTAAGAAAAAGTTTTTCAGTAATCACTTGTGCAAATTTTTAAATGATATATGAAATGTCAGAAGTCAGAGGGGAAGTTACAATATCAAAAAATATCAATAGACAAAACTACCTAGAATTTAGTTTGAGGCTAAAGAGTGACTGCAAAAATCGCCCAAAAACTGCCTGTTTTTTCACAATTCACGAAGAGGTTAGGAAAAGACATACTAATATATATTTTATACCAAATTACTCACCGCAAAAAAAAGTTAAAATGAGCATTGCTTTTCGTTTTTTTGCAATTTTTTTCAAATCACCTCTATTTAGGGGTTGGAAAGTCGCCAAATCTGAAGAATTGCGAAAATAGCAGTAGTATTAAAAGTTATTCTTACTGCGATTTTTGATTCCATTCCTAAGAAGGTTGTTAACCAACCCCAATGGACTATGTGCGGGTGCAATCATCCCCTAAAATATATAAAATCATATGCAACTTTATAAATTGAACAATTAAAAAAACGACATGTCTAATAAGAAATAAATGTATATTATTATTCATGGAAAAAAATAAAAGAAATACTAGCTTTTTAAAAAAGTCGTATTTTTTGATCCAAGTATATAAAAAAAGGTGTACCTAGATTTTTCGAGTTTACTTTTAACCAAAACCACCCCTGCAAGGGGTTATATTCATCCCCTAAAATGTAAAAAATCATATACAACTTAAAATTGTAAAAAAAAATTTAGATGTTTTAGGATATCTCAAATATGATATTAATTAATATAAAACCGCCGTTCAAAGTAAATTTTGATAATAAACCATCCATAAAATTGAGAGTAAAGACACACGCATTATCAGGAAAATTAAATAAAATGTTAGCTTATTCAAAAAAAGTCCTAACTTCGTAGTTTATATTTAAAATGTAAAAAACAGCTATTCTTAAATTTTTTGAGTTTACTTTAAACTAAACCACCCCTACAAGAGGATTCGTTAATCCACTAAAATGTAGAAAGACATACAAAAATTTTAAAATTGTAAAAAAAAAATTAAATGTTGTAGGATATCTCAAATATGATATGAAAATAAAACCAACGTTTAGAGTACGTTTCGATCAAAAGCAAACCCATAAAGTTAAAGGTGCAGCCACCCTTATTATGAGGAAAATTAAATAAAATATTAGTTGTTTTAAAAAGTTTTAGCTTCGTATTTTTTAATTTAAGGGTATAAAATGGATCTTTTTAGATTTTTCAAATTCATTTCTAATCAAAGCTACCCCTGCAAATGGGTAAATTTATTCCCTTATGATAGAAATCAGATACAACATGTTTTTATTTTTTTATATTATATTTGATCCTAAAACATCCAGATATTTTTTTAATAATTTTCAAAGTTGTATATGATTTTATACATTTTGGGAGATGAATTAACCCCCTTGCAGGGCTAGCTTTATTCAGAAATAAACTCGAAAAATATAAGAGGGTTTTATACACTTGGCATGAAAAATATGAAGCCAAAACGCTTTTTGCGTAGCTAACATTTTATTTAATTTTTCTCATAATAAGGGTGTTTTAACTCTTAATTTTAAGGGTGGTTTATTATCAAAGCTTACTCCTAACGTTGGTTTTATGTTTGAGATATCCCAAAACATCTAAATATTTTTTTACAATTTTAAGTTGTATATGATTTTCTACATTTTAGGGGTTAAATATACCCCCTTGCAGAAGTAAGTTTGGTTAAAAGTAAACCCAAAAAATCTAAGTACACCTGCTTTATACACTTGGATCAAAAAAATATGAAGCAAAGACTTTTTTGAAAAAGCCAGCATTTCATTTAATTTTTCCTATTAATAAGGGTGGTTTTACCCTTAGATAAGGGTGGTTGATTATCATATACATTTATTTCTTATTAGACATGTCCAGAAAAATCAGTTTTTTTTATGATGCAATTTTTAATGTTGCATATGATTTTATATATTTTTTGTGGTGGGGGGATAATTTCCCCCCACATAGTCTATGAGGGTTGGTTTACAACCTTATCATGTAGATGTATTATTTTATTTTTCCAAGGTCCATTCGAGACACAAATCGCAGTAAGAATAACTTTTAATACCACTGCTATTTTCGCAATTCTTCAGATTTGGCAACTTTTCAACCCCTAAATAAGGGTTATTTTTTAAAATTTGCAAAAAACAAAAAACAATGCTTATCCTATTTTTTTGCGACGAGTAATTTGGTATTAAATACATATTAGTATGTCCTTTCCCCACCTCTCTGTGAATTGTGAAAAAACAGGCAGTTTTCGCGGTCACACGCAGAAAAATTGATGTTTCAACATACTGTATTTATACAATATATTTTTTTTTACTAAAAATTATTTTATAAATAGTTATTACATGATTTTAAATATAACCAAATTTTTTTTATCATTGATGATATATGAAAAACTTTAAAAATTATTGTAGACGTGATGCCTTACTTGTTTTAATGCCCTCTGTCTTAAATCAAATACTCGATAAAAACACTTTTACTTTATTAAAAAAAAGAAAATTTTAAAATTTATATATAAATTAAAATTAAAAAACAAAGTTACCTTTTATTTTACACTTTTTTGGTCGCCCAGGGTACTTCTACCTTCTACTACCACTACTCTAACTTCTACCTTGTTTTTCAGTAAGGATTATTGTTAACAAGATATTAAACACTATGTTTAATATTTTAAAACATATAACTTTGTTAATTTACCATTTAGTCCAGTGACTGAAGACCTAAAATTACCCAAAGCTGTTAATAAATCTGTACAGCTTTCATTTGTGGCGCAATTCTTGGTCTTCGCGTATGCTTTCGAGCGAGAAAAAGTTTATCACGATTCCGGGGTGGAAACCCGCTAAAAATGCCCCCAAAAGTCCCAACAATGAGTTTCCCGCGAATATCTGCCAAAATATGCGAATTAAAGAATTTTTGCCAGAACAAAAAATAAAGATCACCTCGAAATCTGCAAAAATGGTCCCTACCATTTTTTTCGCAACACCAATATTTTTCGCAAAAACGGCCGTCGAAAAATTCATAACACTCTACACTGGA
This sequence comes from Listronotus oregonensis, assembly GCA_019359885.1. Taxonomy (NCBI): domain Eukaryota; kingdom Metazoa; phylum Arthropoda; class Insecta; order Coleoptera; family Curculionidae; genus Listronotus; species Listronotus oregonensis. The sequence goes on from JAHBCN010002106.1 coordinate 51,607, forward strand.
TAGATGTGGTAGAACTCTGGAAACGGCTAAAAAATGCGGATGGGCAAAATAGTTTTTTATCAAAACGCAAAAAAGATGGTAAAGGAAATTTTCTGAAATCATTGAACACTTGCTAAGGTCTCATAAAAAAGAAATGTTTTTTATCATGCTGTATACTCTAATAAAGATTTTATTTTCTTTTTAATTAAAGAGATCAGATAAAAAAATGTATTAATAAAGGAAATGTTTTCATAATGACGACAAACAAGGTAGCCCCACGTGTCCAGAGAAAAACATCCTATCTAATATTCAGGTCGAAATCTGCTGTCATAACGCAAATGTGTTTAATCCGCCCTATTTTGTGTTAAGGTAAACACGGCAACTATTAATATAATTAATGCCATGGCATTAACATTGCATATTTAACCTATAAAAGGTTTTTTAAAATAGGATTTGTTTGCCTAAAACAAACACACCCAAAACTTACCTTTAAAAATATAAGAATAATAACAATTTAGTAACAAAGAGGTGCAAACACATATTTATATACAATATACTTTAATAATAGCTTATAAATAAGAAGGTGGTCGGCCAAATCAAATATTTAAGAGTGAAATTAAGTATAATAATGTGTTGACGACCCTTAATTTTTTAATAGACTCAGTGACAGCAGAAGCAGAGTCAGCTATCAAAAGACTGAAAAACAACAAATCTCCCGAGCCAGAACAGATACATGGAGAAGTTCTTAAACTGCTTGATTCAGAACAAATAAAACGTAGTTACTCTCTTTAACAAAATCTACACAAGAGGTCAAATACCAAATGATTGGCTATTGTCGACATTCATCCCGATTCCCAAGAAGACTAACGCAACTAACTGCTCCGACCACAGAATAATCAGCCTGATGAGTCACGCAATAAAAGTTTTTCTTAACATCATTCAAGCACGAGTATATAGAATACTCGATGAAAACATTAGCGACACTCAATTTGGCTTCAGAAGAGGACTTAGCAAGATAGAGGCCTTATTCTCTATACAAGTTCTAATTCAACGATCAGGCGACATCAATGCAGACGTCTTCGCATGCTCCATAGATTTCGAGAAGGCCTTTGATAAAGTTCAACATAGTAAACTCACCTGACTCCTACCCCAGTCAGGAATCGACGACAAAGATGTAGAGATAATATCAAAGCTATATCTACAACAAAAAGCCAATGTACGAGTCGAGAATGGCTACGTCACCTGCGAACATGAACTGGAATGACATCCATAGGTCTATTCAGAGCGCCAGTGAACAAAGTAATATGGTCCAATGTGATAGCCAACATCCACAGAGGATAGGCGCTTTAAGAAAAAGAAGACACATCTGAGAATTGATCAAGTGAGGTGGTCCATATCATCTTGGGATGTCTTTATTTCACCCTGCCTCTTTGAGGAGCGCGCTATAAGTTCAACACTCTCCAACATAGGATGTCCCACACATGTTCCATTTAAAAAACATTAAGCAACTTTGGGTGCCCTGATGTGCGGTTAATGTGGTGTTTATCCCTAAAATCTACGTATTGTGACCACATGTGATCAGGCGTTATCTTATAAAAAAATGAGCTCGATCATCTTAAAATATGGAAGCACATGTGGTTTTACTACTTCCTAAATATTTCAAGCCGCCGTCGTGGTACCTTTACTAGGAATTAGGGGTGTCCTTCTACCATATTCGATGGTACGCCATACAACTACACCCTCGGTGTAATAAAAATGTTCCTCCATATCAATTGACTAAGGCTTTCGCGGTCAGTGTTTAAACTAAAATAATTTTTAGTCGGGCTCAAAGGCTGTTGTTGGTTGGAATATCTCCCTGACGTTCCACTAGCACGAGTAGCAAGCTTCTTCCTAGGTCTTTTCATCTCCGATGTTTGTTGCAATAAACATTTTGGACGTAGAAATAGGTTATTTGCGAAATTTAGCAACATTGTGCAAAGCTTGGTATTCTGTTTTTAACATGATTTTCTACTTTTTAACAACATCCTCAAACGGTTGTTAACACTTTGATAAAAAGCTTATTCACAGTTTTATAACCTAATTATTTAAATCCTATAGCCAATTTTTAAATTTGCCAGTTAAGCCCAATCAGTAAGTCAGGAACCCATACTGTGTTACATTGTTAAAATTGCAATTAAAGTGGCTATTCAAAATTACAATATTATACAGGGTGTTTTGTAAAAAGACATTCGAAAATAAGCACCTTGCAAACCTTGGCAATACGGGGTAGTTTTTACAGAATTTAAGATTGGATTAGTGGCTAATTAAATGCACCATCTTATAAAAAAACTCATTCTAAAGATAATCGCTAATAAGTTGATATACCGTTTGAAACGGTGTATCACAGACCCATAAATCGTTAAATTTGTCTTTTTAAGGTCTATCTAAAATGTAAGAGTGTTTTATTAAAAAACAAGATCTTTTTGTCGTCACTCTGTATATAAAAAAGGAAAAAAATCTGAAAATATTCTAATATTAGAAATGCCTTCTACAAACAAGTTTTATACAAAAAAAAATTCTGTATAACTTATAGTTTTCGTAAAAATATATAAGCCCTTAATAAATGAGCCATCCTGTACATAAAGATTGTTTTTTTTCCCAGTTTCTTAAATTGACAAACCTTCCTCATGTAAGTTAAAGTAGATAAAGCTAACCAAAGGTAACCACAAATAATGTAAGCAAAAAGTTGTGAAGTATTCATTAAACAGGTCCAAAAACTGTATGTGTAAGCCGTATGAAAGAGGAAAATTTAACATTTTTTACGAAATTGAATACAAATACTCTTGCAAGATATTACAATTAATATTAAAATTATAATTAAATACCATTTGGTGGTCTGATATACGATGACCAACTTAACAAAAAATTAGACTTAGTTTTAATTTACTTTAGTTAAAAAAATATTAAAAAAAAGTAATAATCTAACATATGGCTTCATCTTACATTTTCAAGTATACAAAGTAAGTACCTGAAAATAAAAGTAGCGCTAAAATCAAACCAAGAAGAATCATATACACAATTTATGTTTTTATGTTTCAAGTTTGCTAATAAATAATCTTTCTCGTTTATCGTTAATCAAATTTGTTTTTCCTTAATCAAGTGTCAACATTTCTTGTAAGATAGAAAGGGTTATCTTTACTAACCCTGCAGATAATTAATTTACACCAAATGTCTTTTACAATTAAACTCCGATAACAGCGATTTATGTTTTGCTTCCCAGTATAATTTTGGTTTTTACACCAAAGATATAAGAAAATGCAGCAGGGTATTCAATATAGAACAAAGCAGCTGGTAACGTTTAGGTTAAAATTGAAACGATGCGACGAGGGAGATTATTTTTTGTTTAAAATATTCGTACTATACAAAAATAAATAATCTTCTTTTAGTCGCCTTGCTTTCAAGAACACCAAATGTTTAAAAGGCAACTTATTTTAATATAAAAAAATGAAACGTTTTTGAGTTTTATTATTAATGTAATTCCTGGGAATGACATTGATGTCAAGGTAAAGGTTTCGGTGCACTAGATAATTGGAGTATGGTTGCTCTAGGAGGGCAGCTAATAGACCCCTTGATGTAAATTTCATTTCATTTTTTGCAAATGTGTCACCTAAAGATGACGTCTACATCCAGGTTCCGATGCACCAGGTGTTCGGAAGGTAATTTTCGATGTAAAATTTGAAATCAGCGCCCCAAAAAGCTCCCCAAAATTATTTTCAGTTTGTGTTTTGCGATCGTGTCTGGAAAACCCTCGGAAATGACGTCCACGTCCTGGTTCCGGTGCACCCGAAGTTCGGGGATCGTTTTCGATGTGAAATTTGGAATTAGCGCCCCAAAAATCCCCCATAACGATTTTCGTTTCGTTTTTTTGCGGTTGTGTCAGGAAAACTCGAGGAGATGACGTCCACGTCCAGGTTCCGCTGCACCAGGTGTTCAGGAGTGTTCACCGGTGCCATATTTGAAGTTAGCAACTCAAAAAAACTCAAAGGGTCAAGTTTCCCTTTTTTCCCGCGTAAATTTCGGGGGAAGCCACGAAAGTTACGTTTATTAGCAATCCTGAGCTCTAGGTCGGCTGTGAGTCAATTTAAAGATTATAATCGCGATCAGCGACCTCAAAAACAGGAAACCTGGTTTGAGTTCCTTCTAGTTTTGTTAACAAAGTTTTGTGATTTTCTTACAGTAACTTAAAAACATGCTTTTTCTGAATACACTTTTGGCGCACAAATGCAATTTTGAGTTTGTATAAGATACAAAGAAGATACATTTTTTTCCAATGATTTTAGGAAGCGAATGCAAAAAATCCCATTTCGATCCGTCTTAGTGCAAAAATTTCCAAAATTTTTAGCTATTTTAGTTCTTTATTGCCTCGAGTATACTTTAATTTTGCTGTTTAATATTTTTCCTTTTTAAAAATTAAATAAAAAATAGGCATTATTTTTCGCGCCGCTGTTAAATTACACTAAAATATTACAAAAATTACAGTTTTTTAGTCAAATATTTCTCTATTTACCCAATGTCCAGCCATTTACCATTCGGCCATCCTGCTTAGTGGTCTGTAATAAATTAACTTAACGGTTGAGCTATTTTATGTGAACATAATGGCGACCAGAGGGTAACCGAGTTGGATTAAAAAACCTAGGCAAACAGACGCGAAGCACATTATTGATATTACATAGTTGCGACAAGTTAAATGGTAATTGGGAAATCTGCAGTGCACGTGGGATTTTTCTATAACTATTTGGAGCCAGTACACAGAAAATTAAAGCCTAATATATTGCTTACCGTGTGTTTGAGATGCAATAAATCAGAGAAAAATGGTTTTAGAGCTTTGCAAAAAAAATTCTCATGGTAAAAAACCAACATGGTAAAAAAAGACATCCATAGTTTGATATTAAGAAACATGTTTATAACACCGAGACGAGCGTGCGATGGTATGCGAATATGGTAGCAAATTGGCCCTTTGGTTTAGTCGAAAAGAGAAGCAACCACAGGTTCCTCCATATCTTAAGACGATATAAAACTCCATTTCTTAATAACACATCGCCAGATCACATGGGGCCAAACCAACCATAAAATTCATGAATCAACACCACATACATATACCGCTTACCATGGCTTTATCTGTGTCCAATGAAACCAAGGAAGTTTGAAGGTTTATGGAAGGTCAATGCTGTAGAACAAAATTGTCCAGGCGTGCAGGGCAGCGGGAATAGGGGAACAAGCACCGCGGAATTTGCGCAAGGAACAGTAGGTCGGTTCCGGACTTCCATAACTCTTTATTACCATGTATAAAGTTGACATCACCAAATGTCAAATTCAAAGTCACTATACTTTCACTGTTTTTTTTTTAATTTTTTGCACAATATTGTTGGTTATTAAGCGAAACTATTATAGAATATCTAAAATATTTGTGTAATATTTGATTTTATATATTCTGATTTAATATGAAAGGAATTGATGGCGCCACTTCACAGCCTTCTATTTAAATGGTCGATATTTTTGGGAGTTCTGTATTTTAACCAAAAATCTTAATAAAATAAATAAAAACACAATTTTTTAAAATAAATTTTAAACACTGTGTGTACTTATCAACAATTTTGTGATAAAAGAAGGGTAAGATAGTGTAAATAAGTCAAATTAAATAATTATAATTAAGGATCAATATCTGGAAAATAAAACAAGGTCAAAAAAAACTTACTTTAGATTTGTAATCAGCGCCTCCGTATACAAAAACTCATCAAAATCGGCGAGGATCAATAAAAGTAAAAACTTACCCTAATTTAGACTGGTTGTTTTATGTTTAAGATCATATAATATTTTTTACATTTATAATTTATATAAAAGTACAATAAAATAGTGTCACCTTCAATACTAACGTACCGTGGGTGTCTTAAGTATGGTAAAAATGAGTTTATTTACACAAGACTTAAATATTCGAAAATTTAAAGAAGGGAAAACTTCTGCAGGTAGCAGATTCCAGTTTGGACACTCTGGGGATGACGGAACAAGGAAAGTGGGAATTTCAGAGCCTCTTAAGGTGGACCGTAAAACAATGCATAAAAGTGGCAGTACGTGTTGCTCTGTTGGGAGCTGTCAGAGAAATTATACTTGCCAACTCCGTGGAGCAGAAGCCGTAAAAATACCCATAAAAATGCAACATATCCCCGACAGCCTCTCAGTAGGTAAGAGAAGGAAGCTTTTCTGTACGCGTAGGATCATAAATAAGACGAACAGCTCTTTTTTGAATGGAATCAAGAATGATAAAAGTTGTAGGAAATTCCATTTCCCAGACATGAGAAAAATATACAGAGTCTACAGATTAGACGGAGAGAAATACTTTCTGGCTCCAAAGGGAAATCCAAGCTATGTGCTTGTGCCAGTTATGGTTATTCTTAAAAGTAACGCCAAAATAATTAAATGATTTTTTTTCGCGACAACGACTGCGTCTTGAAGCATTAAACTGGACAAGATTTTTGGAGCCTAAATCAAGATTAGTTTAAGGTCTTGTAAAAGAGATATTTGCATTGACCTGCGCATGTTTTTCAAATTAGGCCTATAGACTGGCTTAAGAAATTAAAAATAAGAGTGGAAGATACTATCGTCAGCAAAACTTATATTACGATTGATTGTAAAAGAGAGGTTGTTGACGTGAAGAAGAAACATAGTTGGTGCCCTGAGGCACCACAGCATTAACTTAGGTAGAAGCTGGAAGGATGATGTTACGATATTATAAGTAACAAATAATAAACACAAAATTATAGTCACAATTTAATAAACACTAATCACTAAAATAGGGAGATTTTTATTAATTTAAAAAACTTCTGCAACCACAAAATAAAATCACACAAGGCAAAATAATCGACATTAAAACGGGGCGGCGCGTATACTTTCATAGGCGCTGCGCCGTCACACACGAAAACGGGACTCCGGCTCTTTCGAAAGTATAATATGTTGCCCACCCACACACTGATTTATTAGTATATATGTACGCAACACATTACAAAATTTTGTGAATTTTGTTACTGCGCAGAATCATAACGGCCCCATAGTGACAGGTATTTTCATAGTGGGCCGGATATTTTTTGATCGAATAGGCCATAGTATTGGGCTTCCATAAACCTTCAAACTTCCTTGGATAAAACATGTAACACGAACATTTAATAACATTTAATATTTAACGTATAATATAAACTTCGTTCCAAATTTTAATGGATTTTTAATTACATTATCATATAGTTTACCAACAGACCCTTCTTTGAACCAATTTGGAAAAGCTGGGCTATTGTTATTATCTGAAAGATATATGTAACGAATGTCCGCAATTTCCCTTCGGATTGTATGAACCGATAAAACCACTTTTACTGGTTGTCACATTGTGCACAACTGGATACAAACAAAACCTCTTTGGATTTGGGAAGTCGACTGTTAAAACAGGTGTAGTGTCAGTGTGTGATGTGGGGTTTTGTGAAATAGAACAATAAGTTTAGTTATTTTAAATAACCGAACAGATGAACAAATTATTTTAAAACTTTTTAAGCAACAAATAACCTTTTAGAAGATATTCTTTATTAACTAAAGAACAGTTTTGTCATATACTTGATTTGGACCAGCCTCTAAGGATAGAGTGGAAAAAATAGTACGAAAAATAACCTTAATGATGTCTTTATTTATTTAAAACTACAATGTCAATTCATTTCTTTAATATCTATAGTGGTATCTTAAATATCTATGAGTAGGTTCTTTTGTGTATAATGTATTTTAAACTATTTTGCACATTAAAACTATGCATTATAATACAAGGTGATTCAAAAATTATATACCTTCGCTAAATGAAAGATTCCCTAGTCCAAAATTGGATAAAAAAATTAAATAAACATAGCTTAAAAACGACTCCGTTTTTAAGCTACAGGCTGTGACTAAAAAATTTTTAATATTAGAATTTTTCATTTATCTTTAAATCGGGTTTTTAGAATTAAATAAAACTTGGTACAGTTAAAATATTAATCAAAATACACCTTCTGATGATAAACTCTGGTTACTATTATGAAACAGTTTCGTAGCCCTGGGTAGTTGAATTATTTTTTTTTAAATTATTTTGTTATATTATTTTTTTTTCAATAATATTTTCTATAATTGTGTAGATGCTACTTATTATCTGCTTAGTAGTACTCTAAAAATTAACTTAATAAATACTACGTCTTTTAAGTTATTTTAATTTAGGTAGGTTTAAAGTGAGTGGGTATAACACCCTTCCACCGCGACCGATCGGTCTATTGTGGCTCACACCTTTTTATATTTCTCCCACCAGGTCCAGACTCCAGGTGTCATTGCCGAGGTTTGCGAATCTTAGTCGTGCCATTGCCGGACACGAACACAGTATGTGTTCTGCCGATTCATCCCCCTCCATGCACATGCGGCATTCGGCGTCTTTCGCTAGGCCGATCTTGTGCATGTGGTATTTTAATCTGCAGTGTCCCGTGTACAGTCCCACTAGAGTTTTAAGATGTACCCTTGATTGCTCCAGTACTTTGACAGTACATTGTTGGTTTGGTGGGATTATGAAGGCCTTCGAGTGTCTGAGACCAGGAAGTCCATGCCAGTACCGAAGATTTTCTCTTTGTGTCCAAGCTGATATGAACTGCTTGGCCGTTCCATAAGATATACCGATGACCGGTTCCGGCCCTGTAAATTTTGTCTCCGCCCCCCTTTTGGCAAGGAGGTCTGCGGATTCATTACCCTCTAGGCCGGTGTGTCCAGGTATCCACAGGAGTGTAACCTTATTGTTTTGACCCAGTTTGGTCAGCGCATCCTTGCAATTCCAGAGGGTTTTCGAATTGCACCGGCTGGATTCAAGAGCCTTAAGAGCTGCTTGACTATCGGAGAATATTTTAATTGTCATACGTGTGCAGTGCCGATCAACCAGCGATCTAGCACACATCTCAATAGCAAATACCTCCGCTTGAAATATTTTTTTTTATTTAAGGCTTGCGACGTGCACTCAAAATTTTATTTAAGATAGTAGTAATTTTACAAAAAAAGCGTCCACTTCTTGCTCAATTACATGCATTTAATCCTCGTTTTATTGATTTTTTACCTAAAAATTGACAATAAAATGTTAAAAAATAAAAATAAATTGCCCGAATCTACGCCACGGTCCATAACACCGGCACACAAAAAAAGTGGCCTGTACATTTAACCGGACCCATCTATCTATGTGTATATTTTTTTATTGAACCGATCAAGTATGTTTCCTATGTATTTTGATACGCTGAATCCAAATCCAAAGTCCCTTTGGTTGTATACCCTTTAAATATTGAGTAAAGTGCAAAAAATTGAAGTTATGAAAACGATTTTTTTAATTAAACTCGATCAAATATGTTTTTTATATATTTCCATGCGCTGGATCTAAAACCAAAGTTTGTTTGGCCGTAAAACCTCTTAATTTAGAGTATATTGCAAGAACCTGTTAAAAAATGGCTCAAAATTGCAAAAAATTGCAGTTTGAAAATGAAGAAAATTTAAATAAACAAGATTAAGTATGTTTCTTTTTTTTTGATACGCTAAATCCAAAGTTCGAAGTCCGTTTAGCCGTACACCCTCCAAATCTTAAATTGCGAAATGAAAATTGCGAAAAATTGCAGTTATGTTTTTTTTTATTAAACTCGATCAAGTATCTTTCTGATATATTTTGATGCTATGAATCCAAATACAGAATCTTATCTCGATGATTTAAATATTTATCAAAAATCGTAAAAAAATAGCAATGATATAGGAGAAAAAAGTAATAAATAGTATTTATCTTACGACATAGCAATAGATTCTGAGTAAATTTAAAAATCGACCAGGAATTGCGTAGAATAATACAAAAAATTTTATAATAAATCTATTATTGACAAGATTTTCTTTCGGAATAAATTTTGTTAACCTGAAACATGTTTTTTTTCGTTTTCTATTTTCTATTATTAATTTTCTCTTTAGCATCCATCAAAAAATGGTTATCATGTTGACATTTTACCTTTTAAATTAACTTCGAATTTGTGGTTCATCGAAAATAGAGATTACAATCCCGGGATCACGATCCCGAAAATCCCGGGATTCTACAGTTTAATCCCGGAAAATAAAGGAATCACTAAAATTATTTTAATCTCGATAATCCCGGAATTAATTAAATTTAATATCAGAATAATTTATAATTCATTACCTACTCTTTTAAATTTAATTGTCGAAGTTATTAACTTGATGATTTTGCGCCATTATTTTCGAAAATAAATAATGTGCGTTTTGTGTCAAGTAGTTTTAGTTTAGTGGTATGTAGTTTATTTTTACTGCATAAATGTTTTTTGTTGTTTTGTTAAGTTTAGAAGTAAGTTTCATTTTGTTTTTGCTTTTTTAATTAAATTTTTTGAAAAAAAAGGTAATTTATTTTGTTAAAATATATCAAGATTTTCGGGATCAATCCCGGGATTCAATCTCTTAATCCCGAAATCCCGAGATACAGAAAACCCTAAGGTATTGCAATTCCTAATCAAAAATCCCCTCTTTTAATTTAGCATTACTTATCACGGAAACAAATGCAATTTTTAGTCATTTTCAGCGTTTTTTCGCAAATATCTCAAAATTTGGAGGATAAACAGCCAAACGGACTATGGATTTAGATTCAGCGTATCAAAATCCATAATAAACATACTTAATTTTTATAGTTTATTTTATTTGAATATCAAATTAAACGAAAAAATTATTTCATTTTTCTCCAGAATAAAATGTGTATATATTATTTTAAAAATTATACTTTTTTATAGATATTATTATGGAGAGCTAGTCTGCTCCCGCAATAATAGTAACAAAAAACATGAAAGACATAAAAGGTTTTAATTTTTATAAAATTGATTTTGTTTTAAGTACTATAATAAAAATAATTATTTTTATGAGATTATATAAAAATTGAAAATAAACTTACTTGAAAACATTACAACCCGTTATAAGATACATATGTTATTTCAAATTTATTGGTTATTGACGGATTAGTTGGCACATAAATTATTTGATTATATTACTTAAAACAGATAAGAAACTAAAAATTGTGTTTTGTTAACTGGACATTGACTTGACATGACTTTAAAAATAGTTACTGGTGAAGGTACATGGTACCTTAATATTTTAAAATATGTATAAAAAAGTAAATAAAACTTTTAGCCATATAGATAGGTTTTTTATAGTTTATACAGATTTCTGGGAGTATCAAATTAAAAGAAAATTATATTCTTCTCCAGAATAAAGATGATTATATATTATTTTAAAATTATACTTTTTTAGAGATTATTATGGAGAGCTAGTCTGCTCTCGCAATAATAGTACAAAAAACATGAAAAGACATAAAAGGTTTAATTTTTATAAAATTGGAATTAGTTTTAAGTACTATAATAAAAATAATTATTTTTATGAAATTATATAAAAAAATAGAAATATAATTTACTTTAAAAACATTGGTAACGTTATAAGTGGATATATATATGTTATTTCAAATTTATTATTATCGACGGACGGTGTAGTAATAACATAAATTATTTGATTATATTACTTAAAACAGATAAGAAACTAAAAATTGTGTTTTATTAATTGACATTGACTTCTGACATGACTTTAAAAAATAGTTACTGGTAAAGGTACACGTGTAGGTACCTTTAATATTTAAAAAATATGTATAAAAAGTAATAAACTTCTTAGCCATATAGATAGGTTTTTAGTTTATTTTGATGTCTGGGAATATCAAATTAAAAGAAAAATTATTTGGCTTTTCTCCAGAATAAAATTTTATATATTATTTTAAAAAATTATACTTTTTTATAGATATTATTATGGAGAGCTAGTCTGCCTCGCAATAATAGTAACAAAAAACATGAAAAGACATAAAAGGTTTAATTCTTATAAAATTGATTTGTTTTAAGTACTATAATAAAATAATTATTTTTATGAGATTATATAAAATTGGAAAAATAAACTTACTTGAAAACATTATAACCCGTTATAAGATATATATGTTATTTCAAATTTATTGGTTGGTTGATGGACGGATGTAGCACATAAATTATTTGATTATATTACTTAAAACAGATAAGAAACTAAAAATTGTGTTTTGTTAACTGACATTGACTTCGACATGACTTTAAAAATAGTTACTGGTGAAGGTACAATAACGTGTGGTACCTTTAATATTTTAAAAATATGTATAAAAAAAAAGTAAATAAAACTTTTAGCCATATAGATAGGTTTTTTTATAGTTTATATTGATTTGGAGTATCAAATTAAAGAAAAATTATTTGGCTCTTCAGAATAAAGATGATTATATATTATTTAAAAAAATTATACTTTAGAGATTATTATGGAGAGCCAATTGCCTCGCAACAATAGTAACAAAAAACATGAAAAGACATAAAAGGTTTAATTTTTATAAAATTGAATTGTTTTAAGTACTATAATAAAATAATTATTTTTATGAAATTATATAAAAATAGAAAATATACTTACTTTAAAACATTGGTAACGCGTTATAAGATATATATGTTATTTCAAACTTATTGGTTATCGACGGACGGGTGTAGCACATAAATTATTTGATTATATTACTTAAAAACAGATAAGAAACTAAAAATTGTGTTTTATTAATTACTTGACATGACTTTAAAAAAATAGTTACTGGTAAAGGTACACGTGTAGGTACCTTTTTAATATTTAAAAATATGTATAAAAAAGTAAATAAAACTTTTAGCCATATAGATAGGTTTTTATAGTTTATTTTGATGTCTGGGGGAATATCAAATTAAAAGAAAATGACTAGCTTTTCTCCAGAATAAAAAATTTTATATATTATTTTAAAATTATACTTTTTTTATAGATATTATTATTCAGAGCTGTCTGTTTCGCAATAATAGTAAATAAAAACATGAAAGACATAAAAGGTTTAATTCTTTATAAAATTGATTTGTTTTAAGTACTATAATAAAATAATTATTTTTATGAGATTATATAAAAAAATTGAAAATAAACTTACTTGAAAACATTGGCAACCCGTTATAAGATATATATGTTATTTCAAATTTATTGGTTATTGACGGACGGATGTAGCACATAAATTATTTGATTATATTACTTAAACAGATAAGAAACTAAAAATTGTAAGTTTTGTTAACTGACATTGACTTCTGACATGACTTTTTTAAAAATAGTTACTGGTGAAGGTGTACACGTGTGGGTACCTTTAATATTTTAAAATATGTATAAAAAAGTAAATAAAACTTTAGCCATATAGATAGGTTTTTTATAGTTTATATTGATTTCTGGGAGTATCAAATTAAAAGAAAAATTATTTCATTCTTCCAGAATAAGATGATTATATATTATTTTAAAATTATACTTTTTAGAGATTGGCTTGTTTAGGTCTGCTCTCAAAAGTATTAGTAACAAAAATGAAGAAAAGACATAAAAGGTTTAATTTTTATAAAATTGAATTGTTTTGGCAATTAGTAATAAAATAATGTCTATTTTTATGAAATTATATAAAAATAGAAAATATACTTACTTTAAAACATTGGTAACGCGTTATAAGATATATATGTTATTTCAAACTTATTGGTTATCGACGGACGGGTGTAGCACATAAAATTATTTGATTATATTACTTAAAACAGATAAGAAACTAAAAAATTGTGTTTTATTAATTGACATTGACTTCTGACATGACTTCTTTAAAAAATATTACTGGTAAAGGTACACGTGTAGGTACCTTTAATATTTAAAAATATGTATAAAAAAAGTAAATAAAACTTTTAGCCATATAGATAGGGTTTTTATAGTTTATTTTGATGTCTGGGGAATATTTGTTTGCAAGAAAATTATTTGTTTTTCCAGAATAAAAATTTTATATATTATTTTTTAAATTATTCTTTTTTATAGATATCATAGGCTGTCTGCTCGCAATAATAGTAACAAAAACATGAAAGACATAAAGAGCCCACTTTATGTACTGATTTGTTTTGGCACTATAATAAAATAATTGCTTTTTGGCGAGATTATAGTGTACTGAAATATATTGAGATATAACCTCGTTATAAGATGCATATAGCTTATTATTATTGACGGTCGCCAAGCACATAAATATCTGATCATATTACTTAAACAGATAAGAAACTAAAATTGTGCTTGTTAACTGACATTGATTCTGACATGACTTTTGTACAGTTACTGGCGAAAGCTGTAAAGTACTCATTTAAAATATGCATAGTAAATAAAATCTTTAGCTTCATAGATAGGTTTTTCGCGTTTTATTGATTTCTGGATTAAATTGTGCAGGCTCATCAGCCCCTCCAATAAAGATACCATACTTTTAGAGATTATTATGGAGAAGAAACACTTCAGTACAATATAATTAAAAACATGAAAGACATAAAAGGTTTACCTTTATAAAATTGGAATTGTTTTAAGTACTATAATAAAATAATTATTTTTATGAAATTTGCAAAAATAGAAAATATACTACTTTAAAAACATTGTAACGCGTTACATATGTTATTTCACCACGGATAATATAAATTATTTGATTATAATATTTAAAAACAGATAAGAAATCCAAAATTGCGTTTCCTATTAATTGACACACTTTCACATGACTTTTAAAATAGTTACTGGTAAAAGGCAGCTGACGCGTAGGCGCTGCAAATGGGGCTTTTAAATATATAGATAGGTTTTTATGTTTGTTTTCACTGGGAATACAATTATTGGTTTTTCCTCCAGAATGTTTTTATATACATCTTTAAAATTATACTTATAGATATAATTTTTTATAAAATTGATTTGTTCTATACTATAATAAAATAATATTTTTATGAGATTATATAAAAATGAAAATAACTTACTTGAAAACATTATAACCTGTTATAAGATACATATGTTGGCTCTAAATTTACTGGTTGCAATATAATATAATAATAACCAAATACAAATTTGAAATAACATATGTATCTATAACGGTTGCCAATGTTTTCAAGTAAGTTCTATTTTCCATTTTTATATAACTATAAAATAATTATTTTATTATAAAATGTAAAATAAAATCAATTTTTATAAAGAATTAAACCTTTTTATGTCTCTTTCATGTTTTTTTGTTACTATTATTGCGAGAGCAGACTAGCTCTCCATAATAATATCTATAAAAGTATAATTTTTTAAAATAATATATAAAAATTTTTATTCTGAGAAAAGCCAAATAATTTTTCTTTAATTTGATATTCCATCAAAAATAAACTATAAAAACCTATCTATATGGCTAAAAAGTTTTATTTACTTTATACATATTTTTTAAATATTAAAGGTACTCATACCTTTACCAGTAACTATTTTTTTAAAAGTCATGTCAGAAGTCAATGTCAATTAATAAAACACAATTTTTTAGTTTCTTATCTGTTTTGGCAATATAATCAAATAATTTATGTGCTACACCCGTCCTGTCGATAACCAATAAGTTTGAAATAACATATATCTTATAACGCGTTACCAATAATGTTTTCAAGTAAGTATATTTTCTATTTTTATATAATTTCATAAAAAATAATTATTTTATTATAGTACTTAAAACAATTCAATTTTATAAAGAATTAAACCTTTTATGTCTCTTTTCATGTTTTTGTTACTATTATTATTGCGAGAGCAGACTAGTTTCATAATAATCTCTAAAAAGTATAATTTTAAAATATATAATCATCTTTTATTCTGAGAAAAGCCAAATAATTTTTCTTTAATTTGATACTCCCAGAAATCAATATAAACTATAAAAACCTATCTATATGGCTAAAAGATTTATTTACTTTTTTATACATATTTTAAAATATTAAAGGTACCTTATTAATGTACCTTCACCAGTAACTATTTTTTAAAAAAAGTCATGTCAGAAGTCAATGTCAGTTAACAAAACACAATTCTTTAGTTTCTTATCTGTTTTAAGTAATATAATCAAATAATTTATGTGTTAAGCATCCGTCCGTCAATAACCACAAATTTGAAATAACATATGTATCTTATAACGGGTTGCCAATGTTTTCAAGTAAGTTTATTTTTCACTTTATATAATCTCATAAAAAATAATTATTTTATTATAGTACTTAAAACAAATCAATTTTATAAAGAATTAAACCTTTTTATGTCTTTTCATGTTTTTTGTTACTATTATTGCGAGAAGCAGACTAGTCTTTACAATAATATCTATAAAAAAAGTATAATTTTTTAAAATAATATATAAAAAATTTTTATTCTGGGAGAAAAGCCAAATAATTTTTCGTTTAATAATTTAATTTTGTTTAATAAAATTTTTACTATTTTCATAACAACAACTTTTCGCAATTTTTAGTCATGTTCAGCGTTACATAAAAAACGTACTTGTTCAAGTTTAATTAAAAAATAATGTTTTCAATGTGTGCTTCCTGACTTTCAAAATATTTTAAGCAGTTTTTTTCGCAATGCTCAGTACTGAGGGTGTGGCCCAAACGGCATAGAGATAGCTAGGTCTGGTCAAATGTACAGACCACTTCTTTTTTTGTGTGCTGATGTAATATTAACCAAAATTTATCATCAGACGGTTTATTTGGGTCCCATTTAAAAATAAAAGGAACATCTCAAATTCTAAAAAAAAAATTCACAACCTGTATAAAAAAATGGTGCCGTTTTGTAGGTGTGTTTACAAAACATTTTTGTCCTATTTTTGGCCAGGAAATTTCTATTTAAGCGATAACATATATTTTTTGTATTACCCTAAATACTTAATAAAATATCAGTTAAAACTTTATAAGGTTTCTATAACCCTAAAAATTGTACCACATCTTCCCAAAAGACTCCATTAAATCTTCAATTCCGCTCCCAAAAAAGCATAAAATTAAACGGGGTGTTTTACCTCCCATAAAAACTAAAGAGCCGTGGGTTTCATTTTTAGAAGTATCATTAACGGCGCGTTAGTGCTTTCTTAATCTCCTAAAAAGCCCGGAAATACCTAGGTCGTTATACATGAACGGAAAATATTACTTAGAAAGTTTGATATGAACTAGAACATAAGCGTCGTACACCTTAAACAGTGTTTCGAAGTTTTCTTTTTTTTTTAATTTTTGGAAGTCCACAAAGACTAAGGCCTAATAGTCGAGGAAACGAAGTAATGCACGAGGAATTTTTTGCAAGTGTAAGATGACATTTAATGGTTTTTGTATTCGATTGGTATGAACGGCTACAATAACTTAATTCACATAACAAGGGAGCATATCACAATTCATAAAATATCCTTTGTATGTTCGTCAGCAATATATTTTGGGTTTATGTATATTCACGAATATGTTTGAAAGAATATGTTTTTTGTAGATTCTATAGAGATTTTTGTATATGCGTCAAAGAACATACTTTTTTGCATATGCTGTGTATATTTCCCTGGAATATGCAAACATCTCTTCCTTTATGACTCAACCGATTAACTATGTAATTTTTAGGATGTACTCTAAATATACATTACACATCTATGCTAAAATATGTTTACATAGTTCATATGACACTCTTCAGAGCTGTTGATGTTTTTAATTTTTACGAGCAATGTTTGTCTACGTTTTCCTACAATGACAAAATTCCATATTTATGAGGTTTCTCATATTTTAATCATTTCGTAACTAAACAAGAATAAAAAGATAAGGCTCACAAATGTTTGTTTTTCTTGTTTGATTTTAGCCAAATATAAAATGATTTTTTATTTTGCATAACATTAAATAAACATATACATATTATTTAAACGTTTTTGTTTGTAATTTTGAACGCTGGTAGCGAAATATTGTTCCTAACACGTACACAAAGTGTCTCTTTCGCCCTTAGCAGCTCCCATTCTGAATCACTTTGAAACTCAAAAATAAAATTAAATCATAAATAAACTTATATATATTAAATTTAAAATTAATAAGTGTTTGCAACCATTGCTCTATAGCCCAGACGTCGTTTTTCGCCCCTCTAGGTCGTCAATTGTAACCTAGAAGAGAGAGAAGACGACGTCTGGGTGAACGTAGGCGTAGTTCCCAACGCACTCTGCGGTTTAACTAGCCGACTGGCGGTGCTGCCAAACCTATACGGCTTTCTAGTTTTTGTCCCAAGTTTATCTATAATGTCAATGTTGAGATAAAATATTATACATATTTAACTGTGCCGACTTTTTATTTCTGAAGAAAAAATATGTATTAAACACAAAAATATGCAGAGGCTCAGTGTACCGAAGTCGAATTTAAAACAGTTTTTATTTCATATATTCGACTCAAATAAATAGGCTTGGCAACGTCGGCTGTAAAGTGCGACGCGTGACGCCATTTGACATTTTACGACTTTTAGCAGAATAGCAGATCCGTCGTTCGGTAATCGTTTGTGTCTCGAGTGTATTTCTTGTAAGTATTTAGGTATTATAATATTTCATAGAAAAATGAACAAAAGAATGATTTTACTTTTATTTATAGTTTTGGATTAGTGCTGTGTTTGTTTAGTAAGCTTTTGGACAGTGGACAGGTGTCTGTGGTGGACAGATTAAACGGTTCAGACTCTGAACTGTGCTCAGAGCCAAGATAACTACAAACTAACTAACTGTGGTTTTCTTGTTTTGTTTTTGTGTATTTCTGTTAGGTCACTATAACATGAAAACAAATAAAAAAAGACTAACCCCTAAAAGTAAAACTTCATTTCTACGACTTGTGAAGAAAAAAACTAGGAATGATATGTTGCTTGTTAGAACAGCTAAATTCAAAAAAATATTGGTTCCTAATACACCTCTAGATCACTCACAAGTGATTGATGATACCTCAGTGGATGTGGAATCCTGCTCTCAACATCAAACGCATTTTCATGATTCTGGACTTTCTCCTTTCTCTATCAGCCGAGCAGCCATAACCAATTTAGATGTTCAAACTTTTTTTGATCAACCAGTTTATAATTCTGAGTCATCCGATTCTTCTACTAATCAAGCAGCTATAATTAGTTTATATAATAATACCTCTGTTACTACTAATCAACCTCACTCCTCGGTTCATGCTGATCTAGTAAAGTGGGCACTTGTTCATAATGTACCGCATACTGTCCTAAATGGCTTATTAAAGGTTCTAAGAAAACATTTTCCAGAAAAAAAAATCCCACAAGATTCCCGAACATTACTAAGAAGTAATAAAGATATAAATGTAAAAAGATCCGAGAATTTTTGTTATTTTGGAATTAGGAACTCAATATTGAACTTATTAAAAAAAAATTATGTTACAATTTTGGATACAGACGTCATTGATTTAGCTGTTAGTATTGATGGTTTGCCCTTGAGTAAGAGCAGCGATAGTGGCTTTTGGCCACTTTTGGGTTGCATAAAATCCATTAAAAAATTAAAAAACATAGTTTTCTTATTGGGAATATATCATGGCTATGGTAAACCCAAACATCCAGATATTCTACTCAAAGATTTTGTAGAGGAATGTTTGGATATAAATAATTTTTTATGCTTGGGTGATTTTTCTGTCCCATTTTATATTAATATGTTAGTTTGTGATGTACCAGCCAAAGCATTTGTATTGCAAATTAAGGGTCCTTCAGGGTACTATTCTTGTCCTAAATGTATGATTGAAGGTGAAATGGAACGGCACATATGTTTTATTGAAGAAAATTGCATGAAAAGAAATGACACATTGTTTCGGCAAAGAAGTCAACCTGAACACCATATTGGGTTATCTTTATTAGAGCTTGTTCCAAACTTTGATTTAATTGAAAATGTTCCAATAGACTACATGCATTTAGTATGTCTCGGTATTGTTAAACGGTTATTGGCCCACAACAAATATGGTCTTATTTTTGGTAAGCCTCCCCACAAACTCCGAGCGGCTTACGTTTTAAAATTAAATTTAAGGTTAAGAAAGTGTAAAAGATTCTTTCCATTTGAATTCAATCGTAAATCAAGAAATATTACTGAATGTAAAAGATATAAAGCTACTGAATTTAGGACCTTTTTGTTATACACTGGGCCTGTAGTCCTTCAAAATATATTATCAAAACAGATGTATGACAATTTTATAGTACTATCAGTTGCAATTGCTATTTTAATAAGTGAATCAGCATATAATGAAGTTTGGCTTAATTATGCCAATGAATTAATAACATGTTTTATAAATTCATCAAAAAACATTTATGGAAATGGTTTCTTTTCCTTAAATGTACATTGCCTCATTCACCTTGTAGACTGCTGCAAAAAGTTTGGACCATTGGACAATTTTAGTGCATTTCCATTTGAAAACTTTATGCAAAAAATTTTAAAAAATATAAGGAAAGCACATCAACCTTTGCAGCAAATAATTAATAGGCATTCTGAACAATTTCATTTGGTTAATATGTCGACTCCAGAAAATTCAACTGATAGTAGTGATAATATGATTTGTAGCCAAATTCATGTAAATGGCCCTCTTATACAAAACTGTGGCAACCCACAATATAAAAAAATTTCTTTTCCCCTATACACTATTTCATGTAATACCTTGGGAAACAGAGTTGTTATGCTAAAAAATGGTAACATCTTTGAAATTAAAAATATATGTCATAATAATTTAAGTGATGTGATTGTAGTAGGTCAGGTTTTCAAAAAAATTAAAGTTCTTTATAAGAGACCCTGCCATTCATATGAAATGGATATACATGTAGTAAAACAAGAAAATTCCTCTCGCTTATTGTGTTTTCCAATAACCGATATTAAAAAAAAACTTGTAATTTTACCATACAACGAAAAGGATGGCTATTTTGTAACTATTCCGATTAGACATTGTTAGGATATGTATATGCAAGAAGATAATATTTTCTAGAGAATTTAATTAAAATTACAAAGAGTTTGTGGTTATATTTTAGGTAATACATTATTCAACAGCTTATATTATTTGTTTGTTTAATTGCGTTTGAAACTGGATTTCCTACGTTAAAATATAAATTATTTTTCCTACAGTTAAACTTTATTTATTTCATAGTTCCATACCAATTATTTAAAAAAAAACTTACTTGTCACAGAGAATGCTCGCACATGAGAATTATCTTATTTTTCTCCAGAATTCTACATTTCTAAACAATGTTTTAGTTTGCAGGTAACATTTAAAAAAAAAATTATTTTATTTCTATTTTAATTTTTTTAGGCCTTCCATTCTACATTTCCATTTTACATTTTAAGCTACATGTACAATAATTCTCTGACATATCGCCTATATTGAATATAGATATTATGTAAGTACAGGTATTTAAATTTAACGAATTTAAATAATATATTTAGAATTTAAAGTATAATAATCTAAATTTATTAATTATAGAAAAAGCATAGTATTCGACTCGCAGTAGGCTATTCTTCACTAGGTTAATTTAAGTAACTTTTTAAAATACATGCATACGTACATGCATTTATTTTAATCACACATAAACAACATACGGAGGGTTTAAATCTTATAACGCCTTATTAGCATTATGGAAAATGAACATCCATGGGCAGTGGTGGTATTTATGGATGATGATTCTGTAGCTGCAATTCCTAACGTGTGGCTAAAGAAAGAACAAAATGGCAATAAATGCTACTGGCCCCCACGATCAAAAAACGCCAGTTCGAGTGCCAAGAAGAGGGAAAGTCCTGCTCCTAGTTGGCATCAGTTTAGTGTAAAAATTTTGGGACATTATGGTAAATTTTCATATAAATATTTATAAAAACTCCTATTGGGTGTTCCACTAAGGCTGTAACTACCACAGTAATTTTGGAATGAAAAAATTTAGAGCATAAAGGGTGATCTCAACAAGTTAATAAATGAAGTAATATATTAAAAAATTGAAACCCCAATTCCATATAGCCAAAATGCTCGAAAATATAGATTTTTATTTTTCTATATATGAACCTTAGAAACGCCTATTGGTTGTAATGATGTATGGTATCTATGTCTTATAAAATTGATGAATAATAATTCATAGAATTCAAAAATGAATGCAATATTTTTTTAATAATTAAAATAATAAAATTACAGGCTCTCAAACTTTTTATAAGAAATTTTTAATAAACAATTTTTTTCCTTAAGTTTTGCATTTTTGAAGATAATTTGAATTGATAGCGTTAGTGAGGCACCTGGTTGGTATGTAATACACTTGATGAGACATTTTTTTTTCTTCTCACTTAAATTTCAGTCAGAAGAATGTTGATTTAGCTTATTTAGGAATAACATATCTACTATTATAAGTCAATTTTGCATATTATCTCTACTGATTTTTATGATTAGAATAGAGTCACTGTAAAATAAACACAAAGTAAATATAAAAATATTATAGACCCAGTCATTCCAAAACTTGGAGAAAATTTTTAAGAATTATTCATTGGTTTTTTAGATACTTATGAAATTGCTTTAAAGAAAAGTGTCACAGCAGAGGACACCTCAGATTTGTCCTCTTGTACCGAGATAGGGAGAAGAAGGAAGATAAACAAAAAATATGAAAGTTTGAAAACAAGCAGCAGCGAATCTGAAAAGGAATCCGAGAAGGAAATAACTACTGATTCAGAGGAAGAGTTGAGGTATCCAAAATTCCCACATGTAAAGAAAAAAAATGATCAGGTATATTTCTTATTATTTTTTATATTTTTCTTTATTTTAATATTGCTGTACTCTGCTATTTATTTTATATTTTTAGAGCAAAGATGGAAACATAAGTACCACTTCAATAACTAAAATACCTCTAATGGTAAGTAGACTAAAGCCAGTCCCTCACCATCAAGACGATCCGATCCAAAGCTATTATTCTCTTGCCATGTCAAATTGTGTATCTTCAATAATATTCAATATTCCCTACTTCCTAGTATTTAGATGGAACTATCCTAATTTCTATATTGGCTAGCACTGAAATTGCCCAATTCGAAATGACAATAAAATGACAACTTTTTGGTCCAATTTGGGACGAATCGTTTTGGTGAGAGACCATACTATCATTTTGATTTTTTAAGTGCCAGTATTTTTGTCACTATTTAATTAACAGATTAAGGTTTTGGAAAATTTTGGGTGCTAAAACTATGATTTTCTTTTAAATGGCATTACAATAAATTATCAAGCTGTCATTTATTTGGATATTATGAGGAGTATGTTCCACTGGCAACAGATGGTTTTGGTAGAATAATTATGTAGAATTTCAACAAAAATGTATAATTAATTTAATTGTATAGAATACTCCTCCAGATAGTCCCAGAGATTGCATCACTCGCATTCAAGCTGATACTCCAAAGAATAATAGAAATACTACTGTAGTTAGACAGGATGAAATCAAAAATGATTCGGATAAAGGTTCAGTTTATGATTTAACTATTTAGAACATAATTTTTTTGTATGAGCTACCAATATTTTTGCATGAGCTATCAAGTATGAATTACGACTATACAATGCAATAAATAATGTTATTAGTAGTAGTTAAATAACCTCTGATTGTGCAGTAGTATTTTGACATAGTATTTAGTTTTTTGGCTTATTTTAATTTTAATATGGGTCACTAAAAATTTAGCTTTTTCTTTTAAGTGATAACACAATATTTTTATTCCTAATAAGTGCTTTTTTCCTTAGAACTCCAAAACTGCTTTTGAGAAAACTCAACCTCATCTATGTAAAACTTGAATCTCTGGATGAGCGCCTGGAACACTTAGAGCATATTATCGAGAAACGCCCACAGATGACCACAACGGGTGAAGATGAGGAAATTCATTTGCCATTGTTACCCTTAAAAACAGCAGAAGAACTACAAGAAATGGAGCAGGACCTTCAAGACAAACTAAAATATAAACTTTTAGTAAGTGTCCAAGTACTACTCGTTAATACTTGTTAATTGCAAGGTCTGTTGGTATTCTTCTAATGAGATATTTTGATAGATATCCTTCTGGGAAAGTTAATCATTCTTTAAATATATTGATATATCTATCAAAATAAATTTGTCATATTATGTTGCAATTTTTCTGGAATATAATTAAACATTAATAATAAAAATCTTTTAGGTAAAAATTTAAGCCGCATTGGTGGTACAACACCAGAAATAACGAAGAAAATAATGTATCAACTAATGGCCAATGAACTAGGACAATTTTATAGTTGGGAGGGAGGGAAGGGAAAGAAAAAATTTAACATGTTACAACTGAGTAAAGTTATATTTGGTAAGTGTAAGTATATATTAATTAATTTGTTTGGTATAAGTCGAAAGATAACACCTGATAATACTGCGTATACTTACAAATAATGTCCTACTATATTATTTTAAAAAATTTTAGCTTTATAATCAATCGGCCCTATTTACGTGCACCTTGAATATTGAATCTTGTAGTGGACAACAGAAAATGGACATTATTAAAATTGTTATTTTTCACTTCAATTCAATATCCAAGGCGCTATCTGAGTATGGAGCGGATTGTTTTGGTATTTAATCAGTTTGTAAAATGAAGTAATTTATTTTTTTTTAACTTCATATTATGTTAGCATAACATTGTTTACAACGATATGCACCATTTAAAATAAAATTGTATGAGACACCACACTTATAATCTATTTTTTTTTGTAGATGCAGTTCGGCAAAATCCTCTATCGAAAGAAGCATCAGATAAGGAGATTATCGATATCATTAAAAAATGGTTAGTTAAGGCCAAAGATAGGCATATTAGTGCCGTAAAGAGAGGGAGGTTGGAGACGTAAGTGATACATTTATTTCAATTCATTTATTTTTATTGTTTTTTTTCTCTTTGTTGCAAGGACTAATGACTGTCCTAAGGAAACCTACAGTATTCTATGGATTTTAAATTAAGCTATTCCAGCCCTTATTTGTCTTACTAGTAATGACATACCAGAAGTATGTTACCGTGTCCTAAAATTCCCATGAGTCATGTATAGCTTACCTAATAGGTTTTACACTTTTCTTGCAGTGTTACCACTTAATTAAATTCAATCAATGAAATTTTCAGTTTTATGTCACACAATAAAACAAAGTCCAATGTAACATATTTACATATTCCAAAATGATGTGATTTCTTTTGTTTTAGCACCAATGCACTAGTTGAAGTAAACGAGAACGACGGGGAAAATTAAGAATATAATATTGTATAATAATGTTTATAATAAATATTTAGAATAGAAAACTGGAGTTTAAATGAAAATGACCTAAGGGCTCTTAAAATAAAAGGACAGTGATTCACCCTCTACAGGAAGCTACAATTTCAGTGATGTATGTATGTGAATCTTCTATAAATGGAAATTAAAAGAGATTTATTTAAAACAAAGTTGTACAATACCCTATAAAAATGTTGAAAAATTTATGATTTTTTATGTTATTGATAATTTTTTTTTTCAATTTCTTATCAAATATCATATACCATTAAGAAGATTATCATAAATACAGGGTTTTCCAGTAAGCGTACCCATATATTTTCCAAAAATATAACATTTTATTTAACAAATGTTTATATGCGATGATTCTACAGATGTGTACAATTATAGTGAAAAATAATGCCATAGCGAAATTACCCACTCTGCTTTTGACAGGCAATTATTTTGTTAAAATTTTGAATAACGTATAATGACAATTGTTGACAAAGCAAGGTGTACGTGAACAATCCACAGACAATTCCCAATAGTGAGACTCCAGACCAACTTATCTTGGATTTAAAATTTGGACAAAATAATTATCACCTGTCAAAAAAGCAGCAGAGGGGATCATTTGGCTGATATTGTACATAGCTAAATAATCTCATATAAAAATTTGTTAAATAAACTGTTTTATTTTTGGGAAACGTGGATGCTTTATTAGGAAAACCCTTTATTGCAGAATTTGTAACGTCCTGTATATTATGCATATTGTTCAGAACATTATATAGTGTGGTTCACGATCGATGGTAGGTTAGACTTTAATAGGGAACGGCAATAGTTTTAAAAAATACCATTGCCTGTTCTCTATTAAATCTAACTTATCTTTGACCGTGCATCATCCTGTGATATGGATGTGTAAAGTATATTCAGAGCATATGAAGATATATGCAATGAATATACTCTACGAATATGCATTACATATGTTAAAGATGCATATGCAAAGTATATCCATAAGTATATGCTTAGAATGTGCTCTAGGTGTATTCCCTGCATATCCAAATCTGTGCCAAAGTTACATTCCTAGCATATGCTGTGCATATATACGAATATTCATGGAATGTGCATATGATAATTCAGTGAATGTGCATAGGAAAAAAGGAATATGTCTGGTATATGCTTTGCATATATTTTTAAAAAAACAATATCACATTTAGAAAGGCCCGGGAGCTGGTAACCCAGGATGGTGTAAACGTCGTCTTCTGGTTTTACAAAAATTTTCCCTAATATTTGCCAAATTTTGTTACTGTTTTGGTCGCTGATCACGAAATATGATATTGCGGATCTGCGGAAAAACTGGTGCGCACAAAATAGTACAACTTTTGCCCTAAATTGCAGTTCCTGCAAAAATTAGACCAATTTTGGGGCCACGGGAAGCGAATATAAAAATTGTCATCATATTCATGTTTAGCGACAACAAAACCCCCTAGAAAAAGAAATTCTTGATTTGGAGGAGGGTAATAAACTTCAGAAGATCACGTTTAATATTTTTAAAAGGGCGCACCAGGTACTCTCCCCGTCTTCAGCGATTCGAAACCCCAGAGTAAAAAACATGCTGGATTAGAGGAATCATTAAAAAACCCTCTGGGAAGACGACGTTTACCCATCCTTGCGCCACCAGTAATCCGCAGGCCCTTAATATCATATTCGTGTTAGCGCCCTTTGAAAACAGGGAACGCAACAAAATGGGCTTATTTCTGTCAATTTACAAGTTATAATTTTTTTAATTGCAAATTTTTAATTTTTTGAAAACTTTTTTTAATGCACAAATGATTTTTTAATTCCTATTAGTTAACTTTTGTTCACAAAGTTTCTAGACGTTCATACAATCAGATGCAAAAACCGCTTTTTAATCCATCTTACTGCACAAAAAATCCCCAAAGGGCCCTATTTGTCCTACGTCTCGACTGTGGTACCAGTACCGTGGTGTCTAGGGCATGATTTAAATGAATAGCCATTTAAATCTCAAACCACCTAAAAAAGAAATATTTTATGCACTATAAATTTTCCCAAACCAGTTTGTAAGCATCATAAAAAAAAAGTATTTAATTAAAATGGCAGAAAAACAATGTTTCAAAGCTAATACCAACTTCCCTGTGAATGTGGTAAGGTATGCATCGGGGAAACGAAAAGACCACTTGAAGTTAGAGTTAAAGAACACAAAAAACATTCGAAACGAGTTGAAACGTCGAGATCGGGGGTTTTCGGGCATACATAGTAACCGAAACGTTGCACACCAATTAACAAATCAAAAAAAGTCCAAGATTTTAGTGTTAATAAACCTTTTTATGTATTTTTAATTTTCCTGAAATCCTTAAAAAGCAACACCTCTTATATATAAATTAAAGTTACTTTTTTCACTAAACTTTATATAAAACTACCAAAACAGATAATAAAATCAGAAATTATGGAGCTTACTCTAAATATCTGCGGACAAAAAAAAAAATGTAGCTGGGACACGAAAAACTTGGGAAAAGGGGATATTACAGAAGCATGCGAATCGTGCGGAAAGAAAATTAATGTTATTGGGGCCCTGTTTTATGCACTTTTTTCTTAATGTGTCTTTTTATCTGCTAGTATTTTTTTTTCTAAGTGGTGCTATAAACTTTAATAGGTTTCTCTGGTCTCAGTGTTTTTTTTTGGTTTAAAAGGTTTAAAGTCCGTATTCATTTTTCCTTCTATTAATCTTGCAATATATTGTTATTCTATTTAATTAGATTTAACAAAATTTATAGGACTTTTAAAAAACTTTAATTTTTTTTGTAGAATCTTAACATAATTGGTTGTTTCCCTAAGCTTTTTTAGATAATACAACTATAGTTTTTTATTTTCCAGAAATGATATTACTTTTTAAAAACCGTGTAAGTTTTTAAATCTGTCAACCTATTTGTATATTAACATCTGTACAAAGATACGTTTCTCTGAAGGTTCTAGGCAATGTTCCAGGTTGAATAAAAACTTCTTCTCGAACTTCCATTGTCTTATTTTTTTTACAACGTTTTGAACAGTAAGTATCTCTAATCGTTTTTAAATAAATACCAAATATCGAAGCATGTGAATCCCAAACAACGAAGTAAGGAAAAGGTCCGGTGTTGCGGATGCCATAAGAAGAATCACTCCATTGAAATGGAAATGGCTGACATCAAAAAAGGGTGACAGATAACGATGGACCAGAAGAATTTTTTTGAAGGGGGAACGAGCAATGAGGCCTACGGGAAGGTTTGACGTCCGCCAACAAAAAATGGGGCCAGATATAACGATACACCGAACTAGATGCAGTCGGCGCAGTGCTGCTATGAGTGGAACAGATTACGAGAGGCTTATGTCCAGTAGTGGACGCAATTGGGCTTATGATGATGATGATGAAGCTATGACTACGTCTTATATATTCTAACCGGGTCACTGATGCACGAAGCCCCTGCTCATTTTTATGGTCTACTATGATTGATTTCTTTCCTGTTAGTGAGCAGAGAATGCCAAATGTTGTGGATATCTATACTTGATTTACTATAAACATGGAAATTATTATTAATAATAGCAGCTTCTAACGTTCGTTTCTTCCAGTGGGATTCTCTAAGAACAATTTCAGCTTTTTTCCAATTAATATTAATGATGTTTAGACCAAGCATGTTCCGCAACACCTGACTTGTGTCCCCGTCCCCGATGTTTGATGTTCCTTAATTCTAACTTCTAAAGGTCTCTTTGTCTCACCAATAAATAGATCACTAAACTCACAGGGTATTTGATAAACAACTTCTTTTCCCGCATTCAAAGTACTGGGTTTTGTTTTAGTAAGAATACTTTTAAAGGTGTTGCGGGAAGAGAATGCTGTTTTAATGTCGTATTTCCTTGCTATCCTTATTTTTTCAGAAATTCCTTGCATGTAAAGTAAAGTAAGCATCTTCTTTTCTTGTTTTTAATTAATATGTATAACCTGTTTTTTATTACGAAAGTTTGATATTGTTCTTTAAACAAGTGTTTTCGTGTAACCGTTTGTTCGCAGGTCTTCCTTGATATTATTAACTTCTTTATTTAACAAAATGTCAGTGCTACATATTGTTTTGGCACGATTATACAGATACAGTGTTTTTATTATACCTTTTTTCGTTGCGCCAGAATGATTAGACTTGAAAATAAAGTATTTTCCGGTGTGTGTCAGTGAGATACTTATTGTTCGAAACGTTGTGAAAAAAAAAATTAATAAAGACAAAGAAGTTTTTATTCAATGTATAAAGTTAACTATGGCATATTTATAGACAATAGAAAAAAACAGCGTATTGTGCAGTGACAAAAATCATAAACAACTATTAAAACTGTGTGAAGGACTCTTTACCTGTTATAACAACGGTGAAAAGATGGGTTGCGAAATTTAAACGTAATATTTAAGCCTTAAAGACGATCCACCTAAAGGACATCTGAAATCCATCAACACCAGAAATCATACCAAAAATGCAGAATATGGTCTTGGAAGTCCGTTAACCAAGAACGGTTTAAAAGAAGCACTAGAAATTTGGTGTAGAAGTGCAAGCAATATTGTGGCTGAAGGTTTTGGTTTTAAAAATATGTATGCACATTGAGTACTGCATAAGCTAAAAATGAAACAAAAACACATTTTAATGTAACTTTTTCAGTAGCATCTGGCGTGTTTTTGTAAGGGAACTTTATGTTTATTTTATCACTATGGATGAGACTTGGGTCTACCCGCCCCCACCGTGTTCCTGAATCAAAACAAGGGGCTTAAGGAGACGTAAACTCAGTACTTCAGCTTTGAAGCAAGTTAGGGCCCAAAAATCGGCCAAGAAGATGATAGCAACAGGTTTTTGGGATGCAAAAGATTTTTTTAAAGTTTAAAATAGAAGAGGGAATTATTGCAAAGTTTACTCTATTCATAAAATTTGGTTCCCTCTGGCTTCTGGTTCTCATTACATCTCAAAAATATTATGCGTGGAAAATGATTTTTATAGAAAGGAGAAATAAACGCAGCCGTAAAAGCGTATGGCGACGTTCTGTCGGATTCTCTCAGGGATGAATGAATATGAATAAGAAGACCACTCGAACAAGGGTATAAAAGGTTAGGGAGATTATATTAATTAACAAAATATATTTTAAACTATAAAATCTTGTTTTTCTTATTGAACGACAAAACGCATCTTCTAATGATCGGACTAAAAATGTGTCAGATATAGTTGAAAAGCATATTGGAAAACCTTGTCCCGTTGTTTGGGCTAGCTTATGGCATTATATTTAAAAAAAATATATAAAAAAATAAACTCAATAATTACAGCACCAAAGATTACCGAAAAATTTGATATTTTATGCACAGGGGTCCGTTCGGGAACAACACACCCGAGTAAGTATGATGCACCTCCCTTTCAAAAATAAATCAAGCTATGCAAACAATAAACGCAATACGTCGAAATGCCTATACAGTAAGCGGCTAAAATATGGAACAAATTTATTTAAAAATCAGGTATTGGGTTTAAAAAAATGCTGGTGCACTAAAGAGAAAATATACAGTGTGCTTCAAAAAGTGGGTTTTGCTACCAAAGTTAATTTAATTTCTGAATTCTGTGTTAAATTCTACGTATGATTTATGTATCATATCATATACCTATCTTAACTCTTTCGAACCAAAAAAAAATCACAATTTAATTTAAGTTACATACCTTTAGAGATAAAACAAGGAAATTTTGTAAGTGGATTGTCATTATGACTTGTGTCAGTAATTAAAGTGAATATGGCGCATTTAAATGAAACCCAACAAATTGAAATTTTAGTTTTTAATGGATATGAACACAAAACAAGAACTCAAGAAGAAGTTTGTAATTTTTTAGCAAAAAAATTTAGGGAAAATCCCATTACAAGAAATACAGTAAGTAAAATTGTAATATAATTTAGAGAAACAAGGACAGTCAAAACAGCTAAATACTAATAAGTGAATACACCATAAAAGTAAAAATGGTGTACTTAAATAAATTTAAAAAATAAAAAGTTTAAGCATTTTATTGTTTATATAATTTATTATTTAAAATTTTTATTGGGTGTTAAAATTTCCCACCATTAACTTCTTTTACAATATGCTTACATTTAAAAAACGTTCCAAAACATTACTAGAGTACCCTTTTTAAAATGTTTATTTTGTTTTCAAAATTTTTAAAATTTAAATCATCTAATTTCTATGTTTTTTCCTTTTTTACGCTTTAAATTTAAAAAATCTCAAAACAGCGGTATAAGATCTGAAGATCTTGGACCATTCCGTGGGGCTCCCCTACCAGCCATCAAGAAATACTGCATTTAAAAATATTCACGTACTTGTTGAGTAAAATGAAGCAGAGCACTATCCTGTTGAAACCAATTGGGTCTATCTGGCATATCAGCCTAATTTGGATTTGGAAAAAATGCGAGAATGGGAAGTCAGTCATTTTAAAGAAATTCTAAATATCGGATCTCTCTCTGTAAGATTTTAATTAAAAAAAAGTCCAATTATTTTAATATTTAAAATCCCTGCCGAAAACATCTACTTCTTGTGAATATTGGGTATGATTCTCTTATCCAACGGAGACTATTTATGCTCCAATAGCTAATATTTTGTTTATTTACCCTTCCATTTAAACAAAACGTGGCTTTATCACTAAACAGTATCTGACAATGGAACAATGGATTTTAGTTGCACATTTCCATCATAGTTTCACAAAACTCTATTCTGCGATCGGGATCATCTTTGTTCAGCTCGTGTACGTAATCCTGTACGGATGTTACTTTTCTTCCCTTAATACACGCAAAGTTTCTCGTTGACTTACATCATTATTTAAAGCTACTTTAGAAAATGCACAATGGGAATTATCCTTAACATCTAACAAAATAATCAATTTTGTATCAATAACACTAAAATCTTGGACTTCCATTGTCTTTATTTGTTAATTGTTGGTCAACGCTTGGCTATGATGTATCTCGAACCGTTTTCAAGTGATCACTGTTGAGATACATCACTAACCAAACGTTGCGTAACAATTAACAAATAAAGACAATGGAAGTTCAATATACAGCCACCGATGTTATTTCAGTCATGCTACAATGAGATACTTAAGGTATGGCCACAGTACACAGGCCTCAAGGAAACGATTTGATGAAAATATACCCAAAAGGACAGAAGTAGTGGGCGTTTTCGGTAAATGTTTGAGGGTGGCTGAGTGCACAAGGACTTGGCGTATTTTATTTTAATAGCTGGAAGGTTCAATGCGGGAGGTATATATAGATTCACTACAGAATATTATGCTTGTTTGTACTGGACCAATTTCCGACAGAAATTATATCTTTCAGCAAGATAAGTGTCCCTTTCATACGGCCCGCAAGTAAAAGAATGGAAAAGAGCAGGTATCAGGGTTTTACCGGGGTCCGCTGTTCGGATTTAAATGTTTTGGAAAGGGTTTGGTTTATAAGTTAAACAAATAAATAAAATAATAAAAAAAAAAGATAAAATTTGGGAGGCGTGGAATGAGTTAGGGGGAAACGGACTACGCCCGGGCTTTGGTCCATTCGATGCCCTCTTTCTTAAAAAAAAACGGGGCCAATAAAATATTAAATTTGTTTGATGTTTAAAAATTTTGTTTAAATTATTTAATTGTTAATTAAATTTAAATATTGGGTTTTTATAAAATAATATTTTCTTTGGCTTTTGTTTATTTATGTATTTAAAAGTAAAACAAGGAAAAAAAAGAGCGATTTAAAAAAATTTTTAAAAAAAATTCAAAATTTGACAAATTTTTGCAAGATTTAATCAGTCACTGTCCCTTTAAAATTTTTTGGTGAATTTTTCATGTCCAAAAGAGTTAAAGATAGGTATAGGATATGTTACATAAATCATGGAATTTGTCACAAAATTTGAAAATGGATTTTAAAATTAATCTTGATTAAAAAAACTTTCGTATCAAAATCTACTTTTCGATACACACTGTATATTTTCCTTAGCAAAATATGACAAAAACATATAAAAGTCATGTAAAAGCATTTTTTAAACACAATCCCCAATTTTTTAAAAAATGAATTTTTTCTATATTTTAGGCGCTTAATGTATAAATTTACTAAGTTAATATTTACTGTAATACGATTTACATTTTATTTTTAAGCTGTTAGAGATAAATAATTTACATGGTAATTTCATTTTTTTTATTGCTTTAAAATACATTTTTTTCATACAGAAAGATATCATACCCTTGAAAAAAATTTAAAAAAACTACCCTTAAAAATTTAAATGTCACAAAATCTTAAAAAATTTATTTACGAATAAAATTAATTTTGGTACCCGAAATAAATTAAAACTCTTTGACCTAAGTAAAGCTTAATATTGATACAAAATATTAATTACCAACCCAATTTTACTGAAAATATTATTTCACAAAATAAAGATTTTTTGTTTGACAAAAAAGGCTTCTAAATTGATGCTAATGCTTTAATTAAACTTTTGAAAGTAATTTACCCAGTCAGTAATGGGGCCTAAAATAATATTTAATATTTAAAATATATATAAAAAAGCATGTCCAAGATAAGCAAAATACATCTTGGCAATGGTAAGGATACGAAGTCTGGTACATTGGAAAAAGTTTCGTTTTATGTGCCCAATAATATGATTTTGGGAAAAATTTTTAAAAAACCAAGTATTTTCCAAGATATCGAAAAACATAAATTTTGAATTATATTTTATTGATCCTTTGCCCATTTTAAATGAATTTTTAAATAAATTGCACATTTTTATTGCCTTTAGATTTTCACATCCGCATTTCGTCACTGGGCCCCCCTATCAACTTTATTTATTTTTTTGGGGCACCATGTTAGATTCTTACCATACTTTAAACGCCGATAACATTATTTTTCCATAAAAAAAAAATCGTTTTAGTTTGTTTTTTATTTCTTTCATTTTTATCAAAATGAAACGTCAGTTTGTCTAAAGATAAAGATATTGCGGGTTTTCTAGGATTATTTTTCAAATAAAAAACTGGGACTATAAAGCAAAACTGTTCGATAACAGTCATCGTAATTTTAAAAGTTTAAAATGCGTATTTCTAGTCACATAAACCGAACTTATTGCGTTTAACCGACTTCATATCTCTTCCATTTCCAAGATACCTTTCTGGGCCCTATCTTGGACACCCTATCTGAGGGTGTCCCGTTTTTTTTCTAAAAATTATAGTGTAAAAGGGGCACAATAAAAAACACATTTAAATGTTTTATAAAACCGGTTTAGTATATATTTTGTCCCCCAAATTATTTGGGGTAATTGTGCTTGTGAACTTGATATCGAAAAAGTAATCTTGCACCGCATTTCAAAATAACACAGCATAGTTTATGGTAGGAATTTTCAATATAAATTTTAATGGTGTTTTCTTTTAGAAATGGTTTGTTTTTTATAATCCATTCAAAGAAGAGAAGGGAAGAAAGCTTTCCGTTTTGTCAAAATCATAAGTTCTGGGGACCCATCGTTATTTGTGTATTTTTACAACATTTACTCCGAAAAATAACCTTATATAATTTTTCCCAGCACCTTATAGTAAACTAGCACGAAGTGCCGTTTCAATTTTTTTTTTTTTATCTTGGGGCAGTTAACGAAGGCTGATGCCTTAAGTACCAACGTACCGTGGGTATCTGCGTGGTGAGAGGGACTTTGTTGATTTGTTTACACGGAACTTAAATATTTGGAGTTTGGGAGGAGGAAAACTTTATGGACAGCAGGTCTTGCATAGTTTTGACACTCTAGACATAAAAAAACGAAGAAAAGCGGAAAGTTCGGGGTCTCTCTAATTAAACTGTAAAGATGCATAAAAGTTGTACTACATGTGTTGCCTGTTGGGAGCTGCCAGAGAATGAATTATAATGGCCAACTTCTCTACAAGCAGAAGCCGTGAAAATACCTATAGAAGAGCGGACAGATCCCCCATAGCCCGACGGTGGGCAAGAAGAGAAAGCCTTTGTAAGAGGGTAGCATCATTATTAGGGACGAACGGCTCTTTGAATGGAGTCCAGAATGCTAAGGTTGTGGTGGGGACGCCATTCCCCAGACATGAAAACAATATTCTAAAGAGGGTCTGATTTGGGATACGTACAGAGTGTTCAGGTTGGAAGAAGAGAATAATTTTCTCTGGTCTAAAAAAGAAATCCAAGCTTTGTACGCTATGAATAATGTGTTTGTGTCAGTTAAGGTTATTTTCAAAAGTAACGCCGATAACATTAAACGACCTTTGTTCTTATAGAACTCTAATGCTCATATGTAACGGATGTGAGCATTGGTAGATTTTCCGCGACAGCGAACATGACTGTAGTTTCGAGGCATTAAAACTGAACAAGATTTTTTGGCGCCCACTCCAAGATAAGGTTGAGGGTCTCTAGGTAAGAGATACCTGCATTGACTTTGTATTTGTTTTCCAAATCAAAATTACGGTTGGTTAAGAAATTTGATACTAGAGTAAAGGGTACTATCGTCAGCAAAACTAAGGAATGGGATTGATTGTGGAAGAGAGAAGATCGTTAATGTGTAGAAAACAGCGTTGGTGCCAATACTGAGCCCTAGGGCACCGTGCATTAATTTGGTGGAAGCTGGAAGAATGACCATCTATAGTAATTGATATACAAGTCGATTAGAAAGGAAACTGAGAGCCAAGAGCAAAGCTTAGTGGAAGACCGCAAAGGGAAGTTTGTTGATAAGCCCATCATGCCAGACCTAATTGAAAGCTTTAGATATGTCAAGAGCAACAACCTGGGACTCACCAAGAAACTCAAGGGACTTGTTCCAGTTGTGTGAGACAAAGGAAGGAAGATCAGCTGTGACTCTTGAGACGGAATCCATTCTGTCTATCATGTAAGATCTCAGTTTTTCCAGATACTTTAGGGATTTGGGAATGAATGAATTTTTTCATTACTTTGCAAACAACAGAAAGAAGAGATAGAGTAGGTCTATAGTAGGAAGAGAGCTCTGCATCCTTTTTTGGAGACAGGTTGCACACGTGGAGCTTCTTCCAACTCTCCGGGAAATGCCCGTGTGTCGAAAGAAATTGATAAAGGCGAGTTAGAATGGGTGCAAGCTCGGGAGCACATTTTAAGACACTAATATGCCATCCAGCCCGGACGATTTTTAGTATTAAGCGAAGAAAGGATAATGCTCCATCAGTTTCACTTTAATAAATGACATTTTATAGGGAAACAGGGGCAACTGTTGAAAGAGGAATATTAATAGGAGCAAAAATTGGCGCAAATTGTTGGCAAATAGTTCGGCTTTTCCTTTAGAGGTAGAAAGTCATGGGGCTCAATGCTCCTTTGCAAAAAGAAAGTTTTAAATTTTAATTTCTTTGGTTGTTTCCTTATACTCCAAAGCATTTGGGTTTATGAAACCTGGTTCTGCAGAAGTCTCTTCTTCTCATCAAAATTACAAGTTTGTAAGTCCTTCCCCATTAGGACTCTTCTTTTGCCTCCACAATCCACCCATAACAAACTTTCATTCTTAAAGTACCCTAAATTAAAATATATCCAATTTATTTCTTTCGAAAGACATACATTCACATTTTTAATCCTTCTAAGATTGTTAATTAGCACCCAAGAGAAATGATTACGATATAAATTACGCCAAAGAGTCCCCTTGCGTTAGTAACATATTTAGATTTTCATTAGTTTTGTAATTATGGTTTCACAAACCGTATCCAAGCATAATTGGTAAGGTAGGAAATGCAAGAAGAGTAATTATACTGTTTAAAGCACAGGATTTGGCTAAATATGAAACAAATTAACTCAAAGTAAACTGGTATTGGGTTAAAAGTGCTCTCAATTAAAGAAAAAATACCTCATATTTTAAGAAAAAGATTTTGATACCAAAGTAATTTTTTTTATTAAAACACTATCTTTTTTTTATTGAATTTTGTGTCGAATTCTACTATTATTCACTATAACTTTCTTGAACTCTTTGGAGCAAATAAAGAACCACAATTTCTATTTTTTTGGGTACATATCTTTGAGGTAAAACAAGGAAATTTTGTATGGATAGTCATTGTTAGAGTCCTGGATTTTATGGCAGTATGCTTTGTAAATATTACAAGCAAATATTAGACAACTTAAAATGTTGACGAATTAGACAAAAAACATTCAAAAAGGCACTGTTTTTAATGCCTTCATGACTTTATTTTTTTGTTGGTTGCGTTTATTTTTACAGCTTTTAAAAATATTTTTTACTACAAAGTATATTATTATCGCACACGCACATTCTTATATCAACGCGAATTGAACTAAACAAACCTCTGTCTCACCGATATGTTTCTTCATTGTCAAAAATGAAGGTTTTAAAAATTAAAAAAATGCTTTGTTAAGTAGGGAGTACTGACCCTGAGAGTGTCATAAATGAACCCAGATGTGGTTGCCAAATTAAGTATACGTCCATACCAAATGTAGACGTTAAAAAGAAATTTTTTCGACTACAAACCAGAACTTTGCTATGGGAACATTTAATTTAGCATTTGGGTTATTGCTTGTTTCTACAAGTAATATTTTATTTTGTTGTTCATTGGAGACTTTGTTTATTTTAATGTTTGTTTATAATGTTTTACTATGTATTTTAGTAGATAAAACAATACATTTTATTTTACTTTTTTGCTTTTTTTGCCTTGCTTATGCTTATTCCGTGCTTTTTTTGTAAAAATTTACATGCTTTTGAAGCGCTTATTTTAACTTTTTTTATGTTTTTTAATCCGGACTCTATTTATTATGACTTCTGTCAGTAATAAAAGAGAATATGTCGCATTTCAATGAAACACAACGAATTGAAATTTTAATTTTTATTGAAAATAAAGACAAAACAAGAACTAAAATAGAAGTTTAAAATTTATTTAACGCAAAATATCCAGAAAGGCCCTTTACAATAGGTACAGTTAGTAAAATTGAAGGAAAATTTAGAGAAACAGGGACAGTCAAACATCGTCTACGGCCAGGTCGTCCAAAAATTAATAAAAATACAAAATTAAACATTTTGTTAAATGTTGAGGATAATTTCTATTGTTCTGTCTCCAATAAAAATAAAAATTTTAATTTGTTGAGTTTTATTTAAATGCACCATATTCAGTTTAATTCCTAACACTAGTCATAATAACAATCCACTTACAAAATTTACTTGTGTTACCTCTAAAGGTATGTATCTAAAATTGAATTGTGGTTTTTTCCTTCTTTGAAAAAGGTAATGGGAAAAATTATATTCTTTATTCTTATAATTTTTTAAATAACTGTTTTATTAAATATTTTATGACAAAATTTGATAAATATATATTTTTCCAAATTAAAAATATTGCTATTAAAAAAAGGCTTAAGATAGAAAACTATATTATAAACCCGCAAAAATTCATATAATAAAAAAAATCAAATTTGGTAAAAAAGTAACCATTTTATAACAGATTGGTAGACAGAAGGCAAAAATAAATGTAGTCTGTAGGCTTACAATTTATTTGTTTGCATTTTCACGCAGACCTGTCTTGTATCATAAATTTAACATAAGTCAAAGAGTCAAAGCCATCGAAAGTATTTTATTTGAAGTTGGCGACAAAATTGTTGCGATTTTCCTCTACTAATAACAACCTGATACGAAAGTTAGGGTTGTGTAACATATTATATATGATAACAAGAATAATACTAACTCAAACAAATCTGAGAACTGAGCATAATGTAGTAGTGCCTATTGCCTAGATTACGCTAGGCCAACTTTTTGAAGTTTATGTTACCTCTTTGTTTATTTAGTGTTTTGATCTTTGAATTAGTGTAATGTAAAGTTACATTAAGTTTAATAAATATATTAAAACATTGTCGTTGTGTTTTCCTTTTTAACAATATTATTGAGTAATTTGTAATCTTCCACTCGCCCTACAATTTCTTACAATTTCGTCATTGTATTTCACGATTGCTGCTTTATCTCATCCGGCAACACTGCACACACTACTCATTATCAACCGGCGTCCGGACGGCAATGAAAGTGAATTGCGACGACAATGTTGCCAACTAGTAAAAATAAAATTATTTATGTTGTCTTGCTCGATAAAATAACAAATACCTATTATTAAAATAATAAAATATCTTTACCCTCGTTCTAAAATACTAATAATTTTTACAAATCCTTTTTTTTTTGCTTAGCGTATAACTTTTTTAAATGCAAAGTTTTATAAAATGTATGATTTTTAAAACATTTCTTAAATTGCTAATATTTTACGAAATGACAACACTGTCGACAACATTCAATGGATTGTATCGGAAGAAGGGGGATAGGGTGTCTGTTGTCGTTCTCTTTTAATCTGGGGTCATACCATATTTTTTTTATCTTTGTGACAACTCACGTGAAGGATTTGCATATACATATATACTATATACACTACCGACGGAAAGTTTCCCTGGACAAGCTCTTGTTAACTTTTTACTTGAAATATGATACATAAAACACATTAACTTGATCTATAACGAAATGCTATATTAGTTTACAAAGTGTGTACGATCATGTTTTGACTTTCCCTCCCTGTCTTCAGCACTGTTCGTGAAAACAAAATAAAATCGTCAGTAACATTTGGGTACGTATCTGGCGTAACGAAGTAAACTTATTTAAATTCTTCTTCTATTTCTTATAAAATTGGATTCTTTTGCATTTTTCTGATTTTTCGTAGTGATTTTATCTTTCCACATAAGAAGTATATCACTTAAAAGGTAAAAGTAAATTTTTCTCTTGTTTTGTGGCATTACTTCCAGTCATCTTGTAGTCCAAATAATTATTTTTTTTTATTCATTTATTTAAGAAAATGGGAAGGCATCCTTATTCAAGTATAGAAAAACGTGCATCTATTAATGCTCTTCACAAAGAGGAATTTACTATATGTTATATTGCAAATAAATTAAATTTACTACGTTCTACTGTCGGAAATGCCATTACTCGTTTCGAAAAAACTTTTTCAAATCAGGACAGAAAACGCAGTGGTAGGCCCCATGTAACTTCTAAAGAAGAGGATAAATCCCCAATCATCATGTCCAAATATTTGTAAGAGACACAAGCACATTGATGAGGTATCGGACCGGCATTGCCAAATGTACTGTTAATTTTAAAAAAATATTTTTTAAACTGTTTGGCGACAAATGAAGTTTTGTTAACAAAGGACCCTAAAAAGCTATTAAAATATCAAAAAAACCAAAATGGCCGCATAATAAAAATCACAGCACTTATGAAGATACATTTATGATTGTCAATAAATACAAAGTTAATTGAATATAAAAACATTATCTAGTCTTTAAATAAAAAAAAAAAATAGAGCATTTTACACAAAGATAAGACTATGCCAACATATATATAAAAATCCAAAAAATTGTAAGTCAACAATTTTTGATAATCATGAAAAGCTTAATTAACTCAAAAATTCTTTACCTTAGGCTTAAATTTCTCAAATTCCAAGTTCTTTAGATGATCTGACAGTACATTAAACAGTTTAATGGCGGTAAAAGTAACAGGTTGTTGTGTTCTAGAGAGTCGATGAAATGGTATCACTAAATGATGTTTGTTTTTGGTAATATAGTTATAGAAATCTGAATTTACAGCAAAATTAATATCTTTAACAAACAGCAAATAATAAAATATAAACAGTGATAGTTAAGTCATAATTTTAAGTTTTTAAACCAGGTTCAAGATTGAGATTTTTCATCCACTCCTGCCAGAATCCGCAAAAATCTTCTTTGAATTACAAAAATCCTATCACTACCCAACAATATACGACCAACCGTTTCCATTCGCTAAAAGTTAAACTTTAATGTTTTCTGTTAAAAATATTTTATTTTACCAATTTCCATTTACCTAACACCAGAAGAAACTACGTTGTTTGCATTTTAAATTTGAACGGAGGGATTTCTCTAATTTTCGTTTTCCATCGCCTTCCATGTTAATTTAAGCCGCACTTTCAAGTCTGGTTGAAACTGAATACACGAAATTTATTTTTGAAATACAAAAGAGATTGGTAAGCGCTTGTTAAAAATGTATACAATAGGATGGTTTTAACTTAAAATACAAATCGCGCCAAAGAAGTTGGATGAAAAACTGAATATTGGAATAAAGGGTACTCGTCAGTAAAACTATGAACTAAATTAAGTGTGAAAAAAAGAAAATATACAGGGTGTCCGGAAATACCGTTTGAATATTTCTAGGGGTGCTTCTATATGTTAAATTATAAAGAAAAGTTTATATCAACATAGGTCCTAAAATGCGTCATAAGGTTGCTATGGCGATTCAAAGATGGCACCGGAATAGAGGTTTTATTTAATATTTTTGAAATCGTTTGACATATAAATTGCTTTTAAAAGTAGGTTTATTCGAGTATTATTGTGTTAATACAGTGTAATTAAAAGAAAATATATTGTTCTTGCCTTTTAAAAAATGCCGGAATATCCTTTTGCTAAGGCAAAATAAAGTGACCTAGCGATTCAATAATTTATAATTTTTGTATGTTTCTTTCCACTAAAAAAAATAAATAAGCCATATTCAATCGAAATAATCCACCAAAAAACGCGCTGTAATTTTTGCTGTTTTCGAAAAATGGAGAAATATTCGTCAAGAAATAATCAACAATTTGCTTATTGGTATGCCTAGACGCGTTTATTCATTACTGAGAAGTAGAGGCTCAAATACTGAATATTAATTTACGGTTGTGTTGACTGGTTTAAGTTTCTGATACAAATCTTTTTTAATTTTTCAAATTTTTGTATCCAAATTTTAATTTGTTATCTGTGCATGAATAATTAATTGAATTAAATTTATTTATTTCATTTTTGTGTAAGGTTTTTTACTGAAATTAAACACTGGAATTTCAAAACGTTTAAAACATTTAACATAATAATAATAATAAGGGGGTGCAAGACTTTTGAAAGTGAGTGTATTTGTCTAAACTGAAATTGTGAAGTTTTTACATAATTTCAACTCTCAAAACAATTAGATACAATAAAGTTTTAAGTAACTATTGGCGTACTGGGGATTTAAAAGAATTGACAAAGATTGTAAAGCATTAACTGGTTTTCGTACATTATATTGTAACAGAAAAAAAGGAACGTTACAAGTTTATTGTAATTCAGAAAGAATATATTAAATAGTAAAATTATATAATCGGGTTTTTTCTGTCGAATGATAAAACTTATTAAACAACCTCGAACTTTTCAATGCTTTTAAGAACACCATACACACCACACACCATAAAAGTAGTGTTAGTAAGTAACAATTACAAAAGACCAAGAAACATTTATTTTTACAATACCAAAAATATTTCTTTTAAATTAAAATTCGTTTAATGTGTTAAAATAAATGAAAGCTCCAAACTGAAAGCTTCCGTTTACATTAAAGCCTTGGTTTTATTCCAGAGATCCCGGTTAAATCCCAATATCATGAGACAATCATTGAGTCCCGACACCGGTGTTACGTTACATTTGGGTCAAATATGAATACGTTCTCAACCCTTTTAGAATAAGGTCATAAGATAAACAAAAACACACCAAAATAAAAATAAAAATAACGGAAAAATATTAAAAAACACTTTATATATTTTTATTATTGTATTTAAAATTATATTGTAAATTGCAGTTAGTCAATAAGTTTGCAGTAAAAAGGGTGATTTTAAAAATCGAATATCTCAGAAACCACTTGACATAATTTTTTCATTTTTTTTTTACAGGTATTCAGGATATTTATGTGAACTTACATACCAAATCTCATACCTTTATGTGGAACGATAACGAAGGTATAAAAGGGGGAAAAGCGCTGAAACCTTTCGGGTAATATACACACCGCGTGCGTGAGCTGAAACTTTGTCTATCGCGCTACCGTGCGCTTAGATGTATAATTAAAAATTTTTGAAGACAATAAGTTTGAACTTTTTTTAGAAAAAATCTAAATTACAATGCTTAAACAAAAAAAAACTTGGTCCTTATTTTAGACCCTTCATTAAACAATTAAGGGTTTGAGAATTTTTAGGTAGAATCTTGGCCCTTACTTTATATAAGTGTTTTTAGTTAAATCTTTTTCTTTTAATAATGAAATAAAAATTGCTAATAATATATATATATATATATATATATATATATATATATATATATATATATATATATATATATATATATATATATATATATATATAAAAAAAATTTTTATTATTAAATAATTATTTAAATTGCAACTATTTTTTAGGACAATCTTTATATATTTTACACTTTAGTGCATATCTAAATTTTAACACTTTGTATAGTAAAATATAAAAATATATTTAAAAAAAAGTTATAAAATGGAAAACGTTTTTATTTTGGTCCGACTCCGCATTCCATACTTACTGCGAGACGCAGATAATAGGCTTTCAAGGTATGCCTTTTTTAATTTTAATTTTTAATGATTATATAAAAAAAAATTATTTATAAATAATAATTTAAATTTGTCATTTTTTTAAATTTAGCTTTATTGTTACATATATTTTTGTCTGTGTAATAACCGTAAATGTGATTTTAAAAAAATGT
This sequence comes from Listronotus oregonensis, assembly GCA_019359885.1. Lineage (NCBI taxonomy): Eukaryota > Metazoa > Arthropoda > Insecta > Coleoptera > Curculionidae > Listronotus > Listronotus oregonensis. Next base: position 95,352 of record JAHBCN010002106.1, read on the forward strand.
AGTGTGTATACAGGTGGTCTCCATATTTTAATTTTTTTTATTTTTATTTTGAACATTATTCTTGAAAAACCCAAACATGAGGGCAAAAAGTTGAAGTATGTTGTTTTAATTTCGTCAAGTAACCTATACCCAAGAATAAGAGTTAATATATATATATATATATATATATATATATATATATATATATATATATATATATATATATATATATATATATATATATATATATATATATAATTTTATTTTTTTTTATATTTATTTTTAAAATGGGTGGCTTTTCATCCTAATTTTACCCAATTTATTTCTGAATTTAGCATTAATGTAAACTACAAAAAAAACAATTCCAAAAACAACCCTTTTTAGAACGTTTAAAATCAACTAACCGAAAAACGAACATACATGTTTAATGGATTACCGCCAATATATCATTACATTGTATTGCGTTACATAATAACCTATAAATCTACTTTAAGACCCACCTCTTTAATGGACATGGATAGGGTGTATTTGAGTTTATAATGTAAGTTAAAAGAATAAATATATTTTTCAAAGTAACATTAAAGTTTTTTGTTTTTTTTTGGTTTTTTAGATTTTTTGACATTAAATTTGTTAACCAGGGAATATAGCATTTGGTTGGTAAATCTTAAAATGGACAAACAAGCATTGTTTCAGAAACACATTCTGTGCCCTGGCTATTTTTCTATAGCTACAAGTAGGCAAACTTTCTTTTTAAATCTGAATAAAATAAAATAAATCTAAATTTAAATAATAAATTGCCTTCATAAGCGTGAAAACAGCGCTTTAATAAATTCCACACATCCCAACATTCAAAAACAGAAAAAAACCCCTAAAAAAATTTTAAAAACCCCCCCCCTTTTTTTTTTTTTTAAAATTTTTTGGAAAAATTTTTTTTTCAAATTTTGTTTTTTAAAAAAAAAATTTAAAAAAAATTTTTTTTTCCCCAAAAAAAAAAATTTAAAAAAAAAAATTTTTTTTTTAAATTTTTTGTTAAAAAATTTCCCCCCAATTTTTGGGGGGAAAAAAAAAAAAAAAAGGGGGAAAAAAAAAGGTTTTAAATTTGGGAAAAAAAAAAAAACCAAAAATTTTTTTTTTTTAAAAACCCCAAAAAAATCCCTTTTTTTGGGGGAAAAACCCCCAACTTTTGGTTTTTAAAAAACCAAGTTCCAAAAAAAAATTTTCCGGGGAAAAAAAAAAAAGGGGGGAAAGGGGGTTTTAAAAAAAAAAGGGAAAAGGGAAAAAAATTAAGGGAAAACCCTTTTGGGGGGTTTGGGGGAAAAAATAAAAAAGGGGGTTTTTGGGAAGTTTTTTTTAAAAAAAAAAAAGGGTTTTTTTTCCCCCCCAAAAAGGAAAATAACTTCTAAATTTAGTTTTAACCTTTCTAATTTTATGGTGAAAAAAAAAAACATTCTCAATGTATCGTAACGTAAATAAATTCGGTATCAAAGCCAAGACATTTTAATTTTAAACAACAGTCAACTAAATTTTTTGCTAATTTAAAGAAAATTTTTTTGACAATTTCTCTTAGTAAAATTTGTAACTTTTTAAATTTTTTTTTGTAAAGATAACCCCAAAATTTGTGAACAGATATTTATTGTCTTTAGATAATAAGTTATGTTTAAATCTTCCAACCTCTTGACACTTAATTGGGGCGATTCTAGTGAAAGAGTAAATTATATTAAACTTTTTTCTTTCTCTTATAATTTTTAAGTAAATAAAATTTCGAATCCATTATTTGTCAGAGGGATAAATTTTAAGTTTAAAAACTGTCAATACGCCAAATTTACACATCGAAATAATTGTAGTGTAGTTAGCTGAAAATGCATCGTAAATAAACTTTATATATTTATTTTAATTTAATTTAGCCGGTAACAGAGCATATCGGCAACTACTTGTGGTGCTGAGGAGTAAAAAATTGCGTTTCTCACACAAGCATATGTAGAGAATTAAAAACAAGCCATGTTACTGGATACGGATATTAGTAGACAACAAGGTTTTTAAACAAAGACACGACTGCATTAATGGTTGGGGGTTACAATGAGTAAAAAACAAAACAATAGTTTAGATCAGCCGGCAAAAATTTGGTATTAATTGGCGACCGTACCGCTAGTCGGGAGTATGGGATTGATAGTAGACAGTGATAAGAAGTTGGGTTTATGGGTATGTGGCAGCGGTCTTAGGGTTACGAACAAAAAAACAGTATTTTTACAAACACCGACATTTTTAAAATAAATTGCTCCTCTCTACTATTTAGGTTATATTTTTTTTTTTATATTTAATAAATAAAACATTTCTTTGTAAAACCAGGCAAACAAAAGAAATAAAGTCATTATGAATTGTTTTTACCTGGGAGCGAAGTAAGTTATACAAAGACAATGGGAACATCTAAAAAATTTTCTCCTGGCCATGTGGCGAAGGCAAAAATAATGCAGGAATAGAACACAGTAGGCTTTTATTTTTCTTTTTATAATAATTGTAATTTGTTATAAACTTATTCAATGGTAATTGCGTTGACGATGAATTTTTTTTTTTTAATATGTCAAGTGAAACAGATCTGTGGTTGTTTATTTTGCAGATATTTTAACATTAATAATTTAAATTTCAATATATGTTTATTTGGTACTTGGGTGTTACATTTGTATTTTCAGCTAGTGTAATAAAGTGGCGTAATATAAGCTTGCTTTATATATTTTTTGTCCCGTATTTATTAATAACCCAACCCATATATTCCATTTTATAATTGAAGAACAAAAATTGTGGAAAGAAGCATATATTGTCGTGTTTTATTCTCCCTATTAGTTTGGGTTTGTTCTAATATTTAAAAACTCTGTCAACTAATTTCGCGAAACATTTTTTTGTTAAGAGATCTTTTTAATTTATTTCTGGAGTCTTTTTATTGTATTGTAAATTGTGAACGCCACCTGGACTTTAACAATTTTATGGTATTCTTATTAAATTCATCCGTTGGATATGAAAGGCGAAAGGAAAGAGAATATATACATGACATGCAAAGGCGAACGACTAACTTATTTCAAAAAATTAAATTAAGCGTAAAATATAAAGTTTTATTAAAAAAACAAGACTATTTGACAAAAAGGTACAAGTGTGAATGTAAGTGTTTTTTAAGAACACACTTGTACTCCCATTGTAGTCTCATGAAAAGTACAATTTTTTTTTTTTCCAATTCTTATAAAAATATAGAGTTGTTTAGTAATATACTTTCCCAATAATTTATAACAATAATATAATTTATTTATTTATAATATTCTTAGTAAAATATTTGTCTTGTTAAAAGATTTTTTGTAAAATTTTAAAGTTTTGTTAAATATTGTTGCAACAAACCTGAAGTTGGCGGTTAGATAAAACAACATAAATCCAGTTAAATTTTGCGAATTCACGTTTATTTGAAACAAGTTTTGTTAAAGTTCTTTAGTTATAGCTACTTTAAAGAAATATTACGTTAAAATAATAAAAATATGAATCAAACAGGAGTACTTCAAAAAATTTAAAAAAAAAATTAATGGGAGGCAATAACTTGGTACTTTATGCAAAACGTTTTATTCCAAACAACTTTTCTATTTATCATTTTGTGATATTTTTAAAAATAAGTGTACTTTACTCTTTTTACTCTTAGGCGGTTTTCAATTTTTTTGACTTACCCTGTATACCCTTTTACCTTTAATAAAACTATTTACTGCTAATAAAATTTAACATCATGCACCAACTAAATGAGGGGCAATATCTGCTATAAAAATTTAATTTAAATTTTCTATTACCATAATTTATTTATACATAAAAAACAGTTAATAAGATTTTGCTTTCGATGTATTTCATTTCCCTTGGC